>CAUYPK010014321.1:0-23388 GCA_963574355.1 Loris lydekkerianus
AAAGGATGCTGGATTTTATCGAATGCTTTTTCTGCATCTATTGAGAGGATCATATGATCTTTATTTTTGCCTCTGTTAATACGGTGGATAATATTTATGGACTTGCATATGTTAAACCAGCCTTGCATCCCTGGGATGAAACCTACTTGATCATGATGAATAACTTTTTTGATGATAAGCTGTAATCTATTGAGTAGGATTTTGTTGAGAATTTTTGCATCTATATTCATGAGTGAAATTGGTCTGAAATTCTCCTTTTTGGTTTGGTCTTTTCCTGGTTATGGTATCAGGATGATGTTTGCTTCATAGAATGTGTTGGGGAAGATTCCTTCCTCCTCAATTTTTTGGAACAATTTCTGAAGTACAGGAATAAGCTCTTCCTTGAAGGTTTGATAAAATTCTGGTGCGAAGCCATCTGGACCAGGGCACTTTTTGGTTGGAAGCTTTTTTATTGTTTCTTTAATCTCAGTGCTTGAGATTTGTCTGTTCAGGAGCTCTATATCTTCCTGGCTAAGTCTAGGGAGAGAGTGTGATTCCAAATATTGACCCATTTCCTTCACATTGTCAAATTTCTGGGTATGGAGTTTCTGGTAGTATTCAGAGATGATCTCTTGTATCTCTGTGGGATCAGTTGTTATTTCCCCTTTATCATTTCTGTTTGAGGTTACTAGAGATTTTACTTTTCTATTCCTAGTTAGTCTAGCCAATGGTTTATCTGTTTTATTTAGTTTTTCAAAAAACCAACTCCTTGTTTTATTAATTTTCTGAATGATTCTTTTGTCCAATATCCCTCTGAAAGCAGTGTGTCAGAATATTTGGTGATACTTGGGAAATTTTCCTTTAGAATATTCTCTAGTATGGCTTCCATTCCTCTGGGGCATTCTTCTTCCCTTCTGGGATTCCTATAACTCGTATGTTAGAACGCTTCATAAAGTCCCATAATTCTGACAGTGAACGTTCTGCTTTCTCTCTCTTCTTTTCTGCCTCTTTAACTATCTGAGTTATCTCAATAACTTTGTCCTCTACCTCTGAAATTCTTTCTTCTGCATGGTCTAAGCTGTTGCTGATACTTTCCATTGCATCTTTAAGTTCCCTAATTGACTGCTTCAGTTTCTTCAGCTCTGCTATATCCTTTCTATATTCTTCATATCATTCATCTCTTATTTGATCCTGTTTTTGGATTTCCTTTTGGTTATTTTCCACTTTATTAGCAGTTTCCTTTATTGTTTCCATTACTCCCTTCATTGTTTTCATCATGTGTATTCTAAATTCCCTTTCTGTCAATACTAGCACTTCTTTATAGGTGGAATCCTCTGCAGTAGCTATGTCATGGTTTCTTGGAGGGGTTGCTCTGGACTGGTTCTTCATGTTGCCAGGAGTTTTCTACTGATTCTTCCTCATGAATGATTTCTTTTACCTGTTTCCTTGTCCTAATTTTCCTTTCACTTCCTCTTGCTTTTTAAGTTGCCATGCCTGTGGACCACTGTGCCAAAACCGGTCTCACCCTGCCCCTAAATGTTAAGGCTGTAAGGCAGCTCAGTCTCCACCTTTAGGCTGCTCAGTCACTAGGTTACTAGCTCCCACCCGATCCTTGCTCTGAGACCCTGAGGGCTGAGCTTGCCGGGGCAGTTTTCTCACAATGGCTCCCTGTGGCCCACAGCCAATACTATTAGCTCCGTTTGGCTCAGTGGATTAGTCTGGGGCCCTAGACAATGCCCAAAGTTCTCTGCACTCCTGTGCAATCTCTCCCCAAGGAAGTTCAACTGAGTGCCAAGTCCAAAAACACCAAAACAGTTCAGAGGTAAGGCCTTTCTGGTTTGTAGTCTCACTGTTGCTGTACTTACAGCTGCAAGTGGGATTAGACCGATGGAACACACGCAACCACTTGCCAGTTTTCCACTGTTTATGTCCACCTCTTGGGGTCCAGAAGTCTCTCGCTGACTCCCTGTATCCTCAAAGGGATGATTATCAGCAGATCCCACCAGCCAGAGATGCCTGGAGTCTTATCTCCCCAGATTTATGGTGCCCAGTTGCAGGGAAGCTGTTACTTGGCTGCCATCTTGCTCTCACTCCTAACTCACCTTTTAAAGGGAAGAGATTTTTCAGATTGCTTCACAAAGCAAAATAAAGTTCTATGCCATGTACTACATTTTCCGAGAAATTAAAATTACTAAAAAAAGGAGAGGTAAAGGCACATCAGTCAAATACATGTAAATAAGTAAATAAATCAGGGGTCTACTTGTAACATTAGAAAAGACAGAATTTAGATGAAAGTGTTAAAACTGAGCCAAAGAAGGACATTTTATGATGTTAAAAGCCATAATTCATAGCGAAGGTATAGTAATTATGAATATCTGTATCTTAGGTAGCAGGAACTGCTAAAATAATTGGGCAGCCATTTCGAAAAATGTTAGATTTATATCTCACACTGCTCATGAGGATAAATTTTAAATAGGCTAAAGATTTAAATTTTAAAAATGAAATTATAAAATTACCAGAAGTAAACATGGCAAGTTTTTTTTACAACCGTGAAATGCAGACAGCCTTTCTATCACTCAAAATTAAAAACCATAGAATGAGGCTGATAAAATTGACTATATTAAACAGTATCTTCCATTCTGCTTCTGAAAAGCTGGAGTAGATGTGCTTTTCTCTATTCTTCCTCTAAGTAGAACTAACACTCTTAGAAATGATATATAAAGCAAGCCTAAGAAGGCCAGGTGTAGTGACTTGCATCTATAATCCCAACACTTTGGGAGGCCACGGTGGTAGGATCACTTCATCCAGGACTTTGAGATCAGCCTGGGACCCTACTACAAAAAAGAAAAAATTAGTCAGATGTGGTGGTGCACACACACCTGAGGTCCCAGCTGCATGGGAGTCTGAGGCAGGAGTTGGAAGTTGCAGTGAGCTACTATACTCCAGCCTGGGCAGCAGAGTGAGACCCTGTTTCAAAAAACAAAACAAAACAAAACAAAACAAAACAAAAAAACAAAGACAAGTGTAAGAAGACCTTAAAGGGTGTAGAGAAAGAGGGAGCATGGTTAAAGGACTCACCAAAGCCCACTCTTTGCAGCCGAAGAACCAGGAAAGAGGTAGTCTAGCAAGACAGAAAACTTTTAGTCAGTAACTGCTCTACTCCAGCCAAACACTGGATAAAACATTGCCTCCACCCCCACGAGCAGAGGCTGTGTGGATGGAGAGTCTAGACTTCTATTCTTGCAGGACTGTAATGAGATACCCCAATCTCTGCCCCCATCAGTGGGGTCATGTCAGAGATAGTCAAGTTAGGAGCCAGGGCTTTTATCCCTGCTGGGTGATAACAGAACATAGCTATCCCACCCAAACACCCAACTGTGGCCATGGAGACCACATGTAGACAGCCTTCACTTCCACTTCCCCCAAGTAGTAACAAGGCACCCTTTGCCTTATTGTTGGAGTGGTGTTAGGGGAGAGGAATTAACCACTGCTCAGCAGTAATGGGGCTACCTTCTTCAGGAATCGTGTAGAGAGCAATCATGAGGCACCCCTGCCCATCTAGGGAGGGTAGTATCAGTGGAAGCTCAGTGAGACCCAGGGGTCCCACTCCTACCCAGTAGTAAAAATTAGCCCTTTCCCTTCACTTGGGTGTCAGTGAGGCTGGATTTCTGGAGAAAATGGACTTCTGGACTTCTACCCCTACTTGGCAGTAATGAGACAGCACCTCGCTTCTCCCGCTGGAGTGATAGTAGAGTTTGCTTAAACACAAGATTTAAATAAGATCTGGAGTCTTATAGCCTAATCACCAGAATGTCCATATTTCAATTTAAAAAAGCAACTCACCATACCAAGAAACAGGAAAATCTCAAGGTGAGTGAGAAAAGTCAATCGATTAGACACCAACACCAAGATGATACAGATACTGTAATTGTCTGATAAGGATTTTAAAGCAGCCATCATAAAAATGCTGCATTGTGCAAATTATGAATATGCATGAAACAAAAAAGTAGAAAGTCTCAGTGAAGAAATAGAAGATATATAAAAAAAACCTAGATAGCGTATTTAGGATAAAATACATAATAATGAAATAAAAAACTCCATGGATGAGCTTAACAGCAGAATGGAGGGGCCAGAGGAAAGAATCAGTGAACTTAAAAATAAAATTATATATTATATATATACAATATTATCCAATCTAAACAACAGAAAGAAAATAGACTGAAAACCTTCTAACAACAGAACTTCAGAAACAGGTGGGACTGTAACAAAAGATCTAACACTTATATCATCAAAGTTACAGAAGGAAAGGAGAAAAAGGGTGGGACTGAAAAGTGTTTGGAGAAATAGTGGCTAAAAATTTGGCAAAGACATAAACCTAGATTCAAGAAGCTAAATTAACCTTAAATAGGATAAACCCAAAGAAATCCATGCCAAGGCACATCATAGTCAAATATCTGAAAACTAAAGACAAGGAAACAACTCAAAAGCACTCAGAGACACTTTAAGCGTTATCTACTTAAAACATCAAGTTGCTGTAGGGTTCTCATCAGAAACCATGGAGGCTAGAACATTTTTTAAGTGATGAAAGAAAAGTAATGTCAGTCCAAAATTCTACATTCAGGGAAAATATGCTTTAGAAATAAAGGGGAAATTAAGACTCAGATAATGGAAAACTAAGAGAATTTGTTGCCAGCAGATCTACCCTAAAATAACATCCAGAGAAAGTTCCCTAAACAGAAAGAAAATGACGAAAGATGGATTCATAACATCAGGAAAAAAGAACAGTGGAAAGAACAAAAATACAGATTGATGCAATAGACTTTCCTTCCCTGCTTGCATTTTCCAAATTATATTTGATGGCCAAAGTAAAAATTACAATGCTATCTAATGTAGCTCTTGATGCATGTAGCGGTAATATTTCTGACAATTATATCATAAATGGCAGAGGGTAAAAGGACATAAAAACAGGTGATGTTTCTATACTTCACTCAAACTGGTAAAATGACACCATTAGACTGTGATAAGTTATGTAAAGTATGAGACCCACGGCAACCACTAAAAAGGTTATAAAATTAGATATATTCAGACCTTTGAGAATTATAGACATTGACTTCAGAAAAATGTAAGCCCATGCCAAAACTTACAATATAGGGTGGTGCCTGTGGCTCAAAGGAGTAGGGGGCCGGCCCCATACACTGGAGGTGGCAGGTTCAAACCCAGCCCCCACCAAAAACGGCAAAACGTACAATATAAGGAACGTTCAGAGCATCTTGGTGATTTATGTGTGAACCAATTCCTTTGTCAATCCTCTATCTATCTATCTCCTACTGGTTTTGTCTGTAGAAGTCTGACTAATACACCAATAAAGGCTTCACTGTGCAACACTCTAACAAAATTTCTACTCAAGGTCACTGATGACCTCTGCAATGTAAGTCCAAACGTCTGTTCTCATTCCTGAAGTTACTTCACTTGACTTCTAGGACACTGTACTGATTTTCCACCTACCTCACTTGCCTCCTAAATCTTCTTTGCTATTTTCTCATTATATTCTCAGAATGCTAAAGATTGAGTGCTCCAGGACTGACTCTCTAATATTTTTTTCTTTTTAATCTATATTAGCTTCCAGGTGATCTTAAACAAGTTAATAGCTTTAAATATTATCTATATGTGAAGGATCCCCAAATCTGTATTGCCAGCCCAGATCATCTCCTGTATTCAACATTCAACCTGTCTACTTAACACATTCACTTGGATGCCCAGTAGAAATCTCCATCTTGACAGGACTGAGACTTAGCTCCTGATTTTATCTCACACCCAAATGTGTTCCTGTCATAGTTTTCCTTATTTCAGTTAGTGACTCTTCCATGCTTCCTGGTATTTAGGTCAAATATCTAAGAGAGATCCTTAATTTCACCCTTTCTCTCTTACGCCACATGCAATCCCATACACTTTACCTTCAAAAAAGAATCAGAACCCAACAACCCCAAATCCAAAAGAGATACATTTAAAAAAACTAGATATATATCAAGATGGAATTCTGAAATAAAATTCTTCAAGTGACCCACGGGAAAGTAGGAATAAGAAAACAGAGAAATTAAAGACAGAGAATAATCAGGGTAAAAAATGGTAGACTTAAGCCCTAATGTGCCAATAATTACATTAAATATAAATAGGCTAAAGACACCAATTGAAAGACAAAGATTGGTGAAGTGGATTAAGCAACATGACCTAACCATATGCTGTTTACAACAAACTCCCTTCAGTTATAATGATACAGGCAGGTTAAAAGTACAAGGGTTGGAAAAGATATACCATGTGAAGGCTAATTTTAAAAAGCAGGAGTGGCTATATTAATATTAGAAAAAGTCAATTTCAGAGCAAAGAAATTACCAGGGACACAGAGGGAAGTTGCATAATAAAAGGGCGAATCCACAAAATGAAAGGATCAGTCTGTCAAAAAGACATATACATTCCAAACATGTATGTATGTATCAAAAAATAGACCTGAAAAATATGCATAGAAAAAACAAGAGCAACATAAAAATAAATAGACAACTTTACAATTATTATTGGAGGTTTTGACAATTCTCCTCAACAAATAATAGACCATTAGACAGAAAAACTTTTAGATATAGAAGAAAACAACCTCATAAATCAGCAAGATCTAATTAACAATTACACAACATTCCATCCAATAGCAGAATACACATTCTTTCAAGCACAGTTAGTAGACCAAGATAGATCATACCTTGCACCCTAAAACAAACTTCAACAAATACAAAATAACTGAAATCATATAGAGTATATTCTATAACTATAATAGGACCAAACTATAAAAAGTGACAGAAATAACAGGAAAATGTCTAAACACTTAGAAACTAACAGCATATTTCTAAATAATCCATGTATTCTAAGAGGAAATCTCAAAAGGAAATTTAAAAACATTGCAAGTGAAAATATAACATTGAGGGCAGTGCCTGTGGCTGGGTGAGTATGGCATTGGCCCCATAGTCCGAGGGTGGTGGGTTCAAACCCGGCCCCAGCCAAACTGCAACAAAAAAATAGCCAGGTGTTGTGGCGGGCACCTGTAGTCTCAGCTACTCGGGAGGCTGAGGGAAGAGAATCAGCTAAGCCCAAGAGCTGGAGGTTGCTGTGAGCTGTGATGTCACAGCACTCTACCGAGGGCAACAAAGTGAGACTCTGTCTCAAAAAAATTAGTGCATGGAGAATGGTGGTGGCAGTGGTGGTGGCCTTGGCAACTCTGGACTGAGTGTGAATAACAGAATCACAGTGATTCTTCAGAGGGTCTTCAGGTTCTCCTCTGTCATTCGATTGGCAGTCTTAGTCCATTTGTGGAGGAACGTTGGTGTGACAGCAGTGGTATTTAATAAGGAACTTGATCTTTACAGAAACCTTTCGTGGACAAGATTAGAGAATACAGATCAAAGCAACAGGCATCTGGAGGACCTGTTGATGCTGGCCCAGCATGTCAACAAGACCTGCACGAGGAGCTTTTTAAGCTTAAGCAAATGTATAGTGAAGCAGACACGAATATGTTTCCTAACTTTAAATTTGAAGATCCCAAATTTGAGACCATCAAGAAGCCCCTGGCCTGAAGAAATAAAGTAAAATTAATTTGGTAATTTGTCATGGATTAGTTGTACAACTAATCAGAAGTTTCAGAATAGACATAACATTGTACAACTCTCAAGTGTTCTTTTAACTCTGATCCCAAATAAATTATTGGGGTAAAAAAATTGAGGGTTAAAAAAAAAAGGAGCACGTAGAATTCAATAATACGTAAGCACATTCATACACTACAACAATGTGCAAATTAATGTAATTAACAGTCTAAAGAAGAAAATCACGTGGTTTTATTAATTGCTATAGTACAAGTATTTTATAAATTTCAACATCTATTCATAATAAAAACTTTAAGATAGGGTCTCTGGCCTGTTGGGTCTCTTTGTACCATGCAGTTGGGCAGACTGATCCACCCCTGCTATTTTGCAAATTTCAGGTCAGACCATGCTTGTTGCTTCAAGAGCTGGACCTGGGCCAACCTTGGGCTCCAGACTTTGTCTCCAGTGTCTGTGTGGGTCTGTCGGCTGCAGTTCTAAGCACAGGTTGAAAACTATAGGAACAAAGCCATTGAAGCTGGAATGTTCTGATGCTGGGGTTTCAACTGATTTATACCAACTATCAATCTACAGTTACAGTAGGAAAGTGCCTCTAATAATGTCAAATACCAGCGGTACCAAAAAAAAAGTGTTCACAGTTAAGCAATATTATTTATGTAGTACACGTGACTTTTCAAAGTTGAATGAAGTACAGTAACAATGTATAGTATGATGTTGGCTACTGAATACTACAGGCAGGACAGTGAAAAGAAAATGGCAGAAACTTGGTGTGTGCCACACCTTCTGGGGGCAAGACAGGATTGCAAGAGGGACTTTACCTAACAAATGCAATCAGTGTAACCTGGCTTATTGTACCCTCAAAGAATCTCCAACAATAAAAAAAAAAAAAAAAAGAAAAGAAAATGGCAGAAACGCTGTTGTCCCTAGAGGAGCTCAAGACCATTTTGAAGTGGTACTTGGTTTTTTGTTTTATTTATTTATCTGGTACAAAGTCTCACCTTGTTTCCCTGGGTAGAGTTCCATGGCATCATTGTAGCTCATAGCAACCTCAAACTCTTGGGCTTAAGTGATCCTCTTGCCTCAGCCTCCTAAGTAGCTGGGATTATAGGGACCCGCCACAACGCCTGGCTGGTTTTAGAGACAGGGCCTCACTCTTGCTCAGGCTGAGCTCAAGTGATCTACCCATGTCCGCCTCCCATAGTGCTAGGATTATAGGGGTGAGCAACTGTGCCTGGCCATTTTTTTGTTTGTAAGTAGTATTTGAAATTTGAGAACATTGTGGAAGTACAAGACAATGGAGGTGTGAGTGTGCAACAGTACCGCCAACATACCTGATAACTGCACGCATTCCTGGTGAGTGTGAGATCCGGGGAGATCCGGGAGGCCTCACACAACAACGGGTCCTGCTTCTGCTTCAGTGTTGGAACTGTCTACATGCCACGGAAGTCTACCAAATGGTGTGCACTTGAGACGAGAGTTAGAGACCAAGCATTCAATGCATTCTTAGAACAGCAAACTGGAAAGTTCTCATCCCAAGATTCATGCGCTGAATGAAGATGACCCTGATATAAGGGTGTGGTATTGTGAGTGGTTCCAAAACAGGGTACGGTAGATGAGTTTGTGGGGACGATGATTTGCTCTGATGAAGCACAGTTTAAATCAAATGGAACAGTGAACCGACAAGACAGCATGTATTGGGCTCCAGAAAATCCGTATGCGGAAGAAGAAGTTCGTTTACCAGGCCCCAGCATCTGGTGTGGCCTGTTATTAAGGGGACTGATTGAACTCTTATTTTTTGAAGGTCCTATTATCGCTCAAGTGTATCTACACACGCCACAAGCACCATTTTACCTGTAATGCATACACTTTTGGGGAATGATTCATTTTACTTCCAATAAGATACAAGAGCTTATCTCCATGAGAATTTGCCAAGACAATGGATAGGACCAAGAGGTATAGTTGAGTTGCCCCCACATTCTCCAGACTTAACAGCCCCTTGGAACTTCTACCTATGGGGGACCTTACAGGATGTGGTGTGCTGCTACACTGGGAGAACTTCAGGAAGAAATTAAAACAGCATGCACAGCAATACAAATTTGGTCAATATTGCCCAAGCAGTAGTTTGCCATAATCAGAAGTGTCTGGACACTTTGAGCACTACTTATAACTGCAGAAGTCAAACATGACTTGTCTTCATCTTTTGTTGTCTGTATATATTATTACAATTTTATTTATTTATTTTTGAGACAGAGTCTCATGATGTCACCCTTGGTAGAGTGCCATGGTGTCACAGCTCACAGCAACCTCTAACTCTTGGGCTTAAGCTGTTCTCTTGCCTCAGCCTCCCAGTAGCTGGGACTACAGGCACCCGCCACAGCACTTGGCTATTTTTTGGTTGCAGTTGTCATTGTTGTTTAGCTGGTCTGGGCTGGGTTCGAACCTGCCAGCCTTGGTATATGTGGTTGGTGCCGTTACCATGGGCACCGAGCCATATTAGTACAATTTTAATGCAGTTTTTCCTTTCTTAAAATATATATACATTTTTTGGCACCCTCTGTATTTTTACTAACCTGTAGCAACCAGGTGTCCACACACTGCCACAGGAGTTACAGCAGTAGGTAGGACAATGCTGGTGGTGACAGGGCAGTGCAGCAGGTGTCCTGGTGTAACAGACTGGTTGGAGGAAAGGACCACAGTAGAACTGTTAAGAATATAAGCTCTTCATAGTATTTAATTGCGTTGAACCTTGAGAAGGTTCTCAAAATTTGGCACCAAAGGAGACATCTGTCAGTGTATCAGATGTTTTTGGTGTATGTACCATAATGAGATGTACAAGGAGACTTAGTATGAAAAAGTATTGTAGGTGGGGGCAGCACCTGTGGCTCAAAGGAGTAGGGTCCTGGCCCCATATACCTAGGTGGCGGGTTCAAACCCAGCCCCAGCCAAACTGCAACAAAAAAAAAAAAAAAAAAAAAAAAAAAGTATTGTAGGTGATAGGGAAAGTTTTCATATGGGAAGAAATGTAACAATCTAGCAAGATGCATGGAGCCCATACATGCTAGAACAAGTTCATTCCTGTTAAACAGTCTGCATGTGTAGCAATTGAGATCTTCATATTAGTCTGTATGTTGGTTAAAAGTAACTCGTTTTACAGAATCTTTAAAGTTATTTAATATTAACCCCCCCCCTCAGGTAACAAGTAATAGATGAGAGCTTCTTCAACTTGATAAAAACCAACCTACAAAAAAATCAGTGAACATCATATTAAATGATGAAGGATTGGATGCTTTCCACCTGAGATCTTGAACAAGGCAAGGATGACTTCTCTAACCACTGCTATTCAACATACGACTCAAAGTTCCAGCCAGCGCAATTAAATCAAGAAAAAGAAACACAAGCTATATCATTGGAAAGAAAGAAATAAAACTGTTCCTATTTATAGATGACAGGGTCTACATAGAAAATCCCAAGTAATCTATAAAAAACTGCTATAACTAATAAGTAAATTCAAAATTAATTGTATTTCTATTGTTGGCAATGAACACATGGACAGTGAAAGTAAAATTTGATAACATTTATAATAGCTTAAAAACACGTAGGTGTAAATTTAACAAAACACGTACAAGCTTTACAGGCTGAAAACTATACAATTCTCATCAAAGTCATCAAAGAGAATCTAAATAGATAGGGAGACAACATGGATTAGAAGACTCAACATAGTAAATATGTCAATTCTCCCCAAATTGATATATGGGTTTAGCACAATTTGCTATCAAAATCTCAGCAAGACTTTCTAGTAGATATAGACTAGAGTGTTCTTAAATTTAAATGGAAAGGAAAAGGAACTAGAATAGGTAAAACAATTTTGAGTAAGAAGAATAAGCCGAATGCAATGGTTCACGCCTATCATCCCAGCATTTGTAGGGATGAGGTGGGAGGATTGCTTGAGGCTAGGAGTGTGGGATGAGCCTAGGCCACATAGTGAGACTCCTCCATCTCAAAAAAAAAAAAAAAAAGGATATGTATATAAAATTAGTTGGGTATTGTGGCACATACCTACAGTCTTAGTTACTTGGGAGGCTGAGGCAGGAGGATTGTTTGAACCCAGGAGTTTGAAGTTACCATGAGCTATGATTGTACTACTGAATTCTAGTAGCACAGAGTGCTACAGAGTGAAATCCTGTCTCAAAAAAACCAAAATAAAATAAAATAACAGAGAATAAAATAGGAGGAATCATTCCAAGACATATAACTAAAATAATCAAGATAGTGTAGTATTTTTGGTAGAAGAATCAATGAAACAGAAAAAAAAAAAAGTCCAGAAAGAGCCCCAAATATGTATGGCCAGGTGATTTTAACAAAGGTACAAAAGCAATTCAACACAGGGAGGATAGTCTTTCCCACAAATGACACCGGAACAATTGGATATCCATAGGCAAAAAAGTATTTTGACCTAACCTCATGCCTTACACAAAATTAACTCAAGATGGATTACAGATTCACATGTAAAATGTAAAACTGTAAAACTTTTAAGAGATAATGTATGAGAAAATGTTCAAGAGATAGATCTTGGTAAGGATTTCATAAATGTGACACTGAAAGCACAATTCACAAAAGAAAAAAAATAATAAATCAGACTTCATCAAAACCTAAGTTTTAAAATTTTGCTCTATGAAAAACTCTGTTAAGAAAGAAAGGACAAGGACTCAGCGTCTGTGGCTCAAGTGGCTAGGGCGCCAGCCACATACACCTACGCTGGCGGGTTCGAATTCAGCCCAGGCCCACCAAACAACAATGATGACTACAACCAACAAATACCTGGACATTGTGGTAGGATCCTGTAGTCCCAGCTACTTGGGAGGCTGAGGCAAGAGAATCGTTTAAGCCCAAGAGTTGGAGGTTGCTATGAGCTGTGACGCCATGGCACTCTAAGGGTGACAGCTTAAGACTCTGTTATCAAAAAAACAAAAAAACAAAAAAACAGAAAAGACATGACGGTGCCTGTGGCTCAAAGGAGTAGGGCACCGTTCCCATATACCAGAGGTGGCGGGTTCAAACCCGGCCCTGGCCAAAAACTGCACAAAAAAAAAAAAAAAATAAAATAAAAATAAAAAGAAAGGTAAAAACTACAGGTTGGAAGAAAATATTTGTAGACCATATAGTTGACAAAGAATTCATATTTAGAATACTGTATATAAAGTACTCTCAAAATTCAACAGTGAAAAATTCAATTAGAAAATGGGCAGAAAATGCAGAGACATTTCACCAAGGAAGGTATACAGACGGCAAACACATGAAAAGATGTTCAACATCACTAGACAATAGGGAAATGCAAATGAAGGCTGTGATGACATATCACTATACACCTGTTAGAACAGCTAAAATGAAACATAGCATAATACCAAATGTTGGTGAGGATGCAGAGAAACTTGATCACGTATGCATTGCTGGTGGAAATGTGTGAAATGATATAGCCTCTCTCAAACATAGTTTGATAGTTCTCATAAAACTGAACATATATACTGAGTAATTGCACCCCTGGACATTTATCCAGAAGAAATGAAGACTTATGTTTGCACAAAACCTTTTACATGGTTGTTCATGCCAGTTTTATTTGTAATAGTCAAATATTGAAAACAACCAAGATGTTCCTTAGAGTGTGAATGGCTGTGTAAATTATGGTATTTTCTACTATGGGATGGACTATTTCACTTGCAACAACTTGGATGAGTCTCTAGGAAAATATAATGAGTGAAGAAAGGTCACATATTGCATGATTCCCCTTATGTAGCATTCTCAAAATGTCAGAATTATAGAGATTGTATTACTTTCCTAGGGCTGCCATCACATATTACCACAAACCTTGTTGAGTTAAGACAGTAGAAGTTTCTTCTCTCATAGTTCTGGAGGCCAGAGTCTGAAATCAAGATTTTGGGGGCAGTGCCTGTGGCTCAATGAGTAGGGCACCGGCCCCATATATGGAGTTGGTGGGTCCAAACCGGGAGCCAGCCAAAAAAACTGCAAAAAAAAAAAAAAAAAAGGAAGATATTGGAAGGCTCTGAGATAGAGCTTGTTTCTTGCCTCTCTCCTGGCTTCTGGTGGCTGCTAGTCATCCTTGGCATTTGTTGGCTTCTAGACACAGCACATCAATCCCTGCCTCTTTCTCTACTTTGCCTTCTCCTCTATGTCTCCAACGTCCTTTTGCCTTTCTTTCATAAGCATACCCATCATTGGATTCAGGGCTCACCTTAATGCCAGGATGATCTCATTAATGACCAGCCTCAAAGACCTATTTTGCACAAGGTCATAGTCACAGGCTTTGGGGGTGAGGAGGTGAACATACATGTTTAGAGGCCACTATTCAACCCTCTACAATGATGGGACAGAGAAGAGGGTTGCCAGGGGTTAGGGATGCTAGAGAGAGGGCAGTGTGTGTGACTATGACAGGTGCTCTGAAATCAGTAATTTCAGCCCCTGTGCTGTGAGACCATCTGAGGTGTTCCACGAAAAATTTTAAATATCATCAATGAAATTATTTTTGAAAGCAGTTGAAAGCAAAGTATATTCCTTTTTTTTTTTTTTTTTGCTCTTTGTTTTGATCAACATAATTTGGGTGTGCTGCAGAAGTTATAGTTCAAGTGTGCTGATAAAAACGGTTTAAAAACAGGGCTCTGGAGCAGCGCTTCTCAACCTGTGGGTTGTGACCCCTTTGGACTGTATTAAAATTTTGCGGCATTAGGAAGGTTGAAAACCACTGCTCTAGAGAAAGGGAGATCTTTGTGGTGATAGAACAGTTTTGTATCTTTTTTTTTGAGACAGAGTCTCATTATGTCACCCTCTGTAGAGTGCTGTGCCATCACAGCTCACAGCAACCTCAAACTGTTGGGCTCAAGCAGTTCTCTTGCCTCAGCCTCCTAAGTAGCTGGGACTATAGGCACCCGCCACAACGGCTGGCTATTTTTTTTTGTTGCAGTTGTCATTGTTGGTTAGCTGGAGGGTTTGAACCTGCCAACTTCAGTGTATGTGGCTGGCACCATAACCACTGTGCTATGGGTGCCGAGCCAACAGTTTAGTATCTTGACTGTGAAGGTTACTTGAATCTACAAAAGTGATAAGAAGACATACATTGTACCAGTGTCAATTTTGTGGGTTTTGATATTTTACTATGGTTGTAGTAGCAACTCTGTGATATGTACACCAAGACTTCTCTGTAGTATCCGTGCAATTTCTGTGAATCGACAATTGTTGCAAAATAAAGTGTTAGAAAGCCCCAGGTGGCATACACACCCATACAGATATGCACAAATGTAAGCAAAGTCAAAAACAAATGACCAACTGACAAAAAAAATCTAACTTTTAATTTTTTTGTACAGGATCTTTCTTTGTCACCCAGCCTGGAGTGCAGGGGGCATGATCACAGCTCAGTACAACCTCAAACTTCTGGGCTCAAGTGATCCTCCTGCCTCAGCCTCCTGAGTAGCTGGGACTACAGGTGCCCACCACACCTAGCTAATTAAAAAAAATTTTTTTTAAAAATAGAGAGACAGTGTCTTACTGTGTTTCCCAGCTGGTCTTAAACTCCTTGCCCCAAGGGATCCATCTGTGTTGGTCTCTCAAAGTGCTGGAATTATAGGTGTGATCCATCACACCTAGAGGAACTGGGATAAAGTATTTCTTACTAATTTCACAACAGAGTAATGTATGGCTGCCATAACTTCTTTCCTTTTCTGTGCCTCACACCACTTTCCCCTCGGCCATTCAGAGGTGGAGTCTATTTTCTATTCTTTGAATCTGGGCTGGCCTTTTGACTTGCTACAACCAATAGGATGCAGAAGTGCTAATCAATGACTTTGGAATCCAGGCCTTACAGGGACTGGGAGCTTCTGTTTCCTTTCTCTTGAAAGCCAGTTACCAGGTTAGCAGGGTGACTTCCCTGAGATCACCCTTTCCGAGGAAGCCCTAGTTATCCTCTTGAAGAGGAGCACTAAGGCACCAGACAAGTGAGTGACATCTTCTTAGACTGTCCAACTCAACCCAGCTGCTGGCCAAATGCAGCCACTGAGTAATCCCAGCTTGTGGGATTGGAGCAGAAGAACCACCCAGCTGAGCCCATTTAACTCACAGATGCCTGAGGAATAATAAATCATGTTCCTTTAAGCCACCAGGTTTTGTCACATACAAATGGAAGATTTAAAGAGAGCTTTTGTCTCCTAAGAGACCAAGAAAGAACTCAGTAGAAAAATGAGCAAAGAAATAGTTCACAGAGAAAGAAATGCAAATGATCCTTAAACTTCAAGGAATCCTTGACTTCAGGTGCAATAAGAGAAATGCAAATTAAATTACCCTTAGACACCATTTCTTGCAAATCAGATTGGCAAGAATCCAACCTTTGAAAATACGTGGTTGGTGTGGCTGTGAGGAAATAAGTGTGGTTGCGGAGAATGAAAAATTATACAATCCTTCTTGAGAGCAGTTTGGCATTGCTTATAAAAAAGTACAAAAGTATTTATCCTTTGACCCAGCAATCCCACTCTTGGAATCTATTCTACAGGTAGATATTCACAAGTATAAAATGACCTGTGAATGAGGTTATGTACTACAGCATTGTCGGTAATTGGCAAAAGCTTGGAAACAAGCCAACGGTCTGTCGTGGGGAACTGATTGAATAAACATGAAACACAACTTTAAGAGGGATTGAGGATGCATTGTAGGATATATTAAGTGAAAAGGGAAGGTGCAGCATAGTATACAAGCTATGTTACCTTCCTGTAAAAAAAAAAGGTGGAAAATAGGAATTTGTATTTCCTTGTGTTTGCATAAAGAAATACAGAAAAAATAACCAGAAAACTGGCCAGCTGTGGTGGTTCACACCTGTAATCCTAGCACTCTGGGAGGCTGAGGTGGGAGGATTGCTGAAGGTCAGGTGTTCAAGACCAGCGTGAGCAAGAGCTAGACTCTATCTACAAAAAACTAGAAAAATTAGCCAAGCTTGGAGGCATGTGCTTGTAGTCCCAGCTCCCTTGGGAGGCTGAGGCAGGAGGATTGCTTAAGCCTGGGAATTTGAGGTTGCTGTGAGCAATGGTGATGCCACTGGATTGTACTGGAGTGACAGAGCAAGAATCTGTTCCAAAAAACAAAACAAAACAAAACAAAACAAAACACCAACCCAGAAAGCTAATAAATGGTTACATGTGTATGGGAGGGGGAAAGATAAGGATGAGGTGAGAGTCAGAGTTGTCTGTCTATATTTTTATACCTATTTTGTACCTCATAATGTCATTTTGACTTTTGAACCATATAAGCACACAATATATTAAGAGCCAGTCTCAGATGGTAAGGGGGAGAACAGAAATGGGCTATTATGTATGGGATTTCTTTTAAGGATGCTGAAGATGTTCTGAAATTAGATGGTGGTGATGGTCATACAACTCTGTGAATATTCTTTCTTTCTTTTCTTTCTTTTTTTTTTTTTTTTTTTTGCAGTTTTTGGCTAGGGCTGGGTTTGAACCCGCCACCTCCGGCATATGGGGCTTGTGCCCTATTCCTTTGAGCCATAGGCACCGCCCTCACTCTGTGAATATTCTAAAGACCACTGAATTGTATGTTTCAAATGCGTGAATTTTATGTTATGTGAAGTATAGTTCAGTAAAACTGTAAAAAAAGAAATAAGGCACACATATACTCCCAAACTTTCAGGAATGAAAAAGAAGATATACTCCAGACACAGGAAAGATTTAAATGATAGTAAAAAAAAAAATAATATGGGTAACTTGATGCGCATGAATTCAAAACTTTCTGAAAACATCTAGTAAATACAATTAAGCAAAATTGGCTTAAGGAGAAATAGAAAACCCAAATGAACATCCCAAGAAATTAAATCATTAGTAAATAATCTTTCACGAAGAAAACAGACTGAGGTAAGTTTAAGAAATATTTAAAGGGGCGAAAAAAAAAATGGGCAGCGCGTATAGCTCAAAGGAGTAGGGTGCCAGCCCTATATACCAAAGGTGGTGGGTTCAAACGCAGCCCTGGCCAAAAACTGCAAAAAAAAAAAAAAGAAAAAGAAAGAAAGAAATATTTAAAGGAGAAGATTGCTTGGTTTTATATAGAATGTCTTCTGTAAAAAAAGAGGGAACACTCTCACCTCATTGTATAGTACCAAAAAACCCAAGATACCAAAACCAGATGAGAAAATTAAGAGAAAAGTAAATTACAGGCCAGTCTTCCTCATGAACATGAACGCAAAAAATTTCTAAGTAAAATATTGGCAAACTGAGTTTAAGCAATATACATAAGAATATAACAGTTTGTATCAAGGTTGTTATGTTCCAGAAACTCAAGGTTGATTTAACATTAGAAAGTCTACCTGTGAATTCATCATATTAATAGGCAGAAGGAGAAAATAGCAGATGACATTCTCGATAGATGCATAAAAATAATTTGGTAAACTTCAAAAGCCACTCAGGATTAAGAGCACTTAGCAAATGAGAAATAAAAGAGGACATATACTAACAATATATGGCAGACATTCCATTGGATGATGAAATGCTAGAGGTAGTTCTTAGCCAATCAGAAATAAGATTGGATGCCCAGTGTGCTATTTCCATCAGACATTGTCCTGGAGGTCTCAGATGGTGCAAAGAAGAAAAAGAAACTACAGATAAGAATCAGAAGAAGGAAACCAAGTTATAATAGGACCTCCCCCAAATTACCAGAAGGCTAGAATTTTTTTTTTTTTTTTTTTGAGGCAAAGTCTCAAGCTGTCGCCCTGGGTAGAGTGCCATGGTATCACAGCTCACAGCAACCTCAAACTCTTGGGCTAAAGCAATTTTCTTGCCTCAGCCTCCCAAGTAGCTAGGACTACAGGCATCTGCCACAACGCCCAGACTTTTTTTTTTTTTTTTTAAGTTGTAGTTGTCATTGTTGTTTGGCAGGCCTGGGCTGGATTTGAACCTGCCAGCTCTGGTGTATGTGGCTGGTGCCCTAGCCACTACGGGTGTGGAGCCAGAAGGCTAGAATTAATAGGGTATCTTAGCAAATTACTTGCTAAGCATGATCAATAAATAAAAATTAATTGCCTTTCTACACTCAAAAAAAAAAAAAAAAAAAAAAAAAAGAAAAGAAAAAAGAAAAGGAAGAAAGAAAGAAAGGAAAGGAAAAAGAAAGAAAAAAACCAGTTTACCGAAACAACAAAAAATATGGGATGCCTAAAAATAAAGCTAGCAAATGTTTTGCAAGGGACTTCTCAAGGTCAAAGTTACAACAGCCTTGGGTCCAACCCAAATGTGGCAACCAAGGTGAGGAGAGATGGAGCCTGGGTGGTCACCCCCTAGCTTCTGTCATGGGTTTCCCCTTCTTCAGCCTCCAGCAGGTGTCAGAATGTCTAGATTTAAATAGAGTAAATGGAAGGTTCGGGCAGCTCCCCAAGCAGCTCCATTCTAAAAGCTGGGCCACTCAGTCTGCCTTCCCGGAGGACAGGTGTAAATCCAGGTCAGTGCCTTGGCTCTCCCCTCCCCACTCCCTGCAGGTGTCTCCAACCATACCCTGCCCAGCTCACAGAGCAGGTGGGAACGCCAGGTGTGCCTGCTGGGTTGGAGGCTGGTAATGGGCATTAGCAGCAGTTTAGGATGTTTTCATCTTACTCTTCTGCACATATTTTTAAGATGAATTTTATTTTGCAGGTAGGTAATCCTATAGCTTGAATGTTTGTATCCCTACAAAATTCTTTTTTTTTTTTTTTTTTTTTTTTTTTTTAAGACAGTTTCTGTCTCTAGAAACTCGAGTACAATGGCTTGATCATAACTCATTATAGCCTTGAACTCTTGGGCTCAAGCGATCCTGCCACCTCACCCTCCCCAGTGGTTGGGATTACAGGTGCACCACATCCCCCACCTAATTTTGTTTATTTTTTGTAGAGACAACGTCTTGCTGTGTTGACCAGGCTGGTCTCGAACTCCTGGCCTCAAGTGTTCCTCCTACCTTGGCCTTCCAGAGTGTTGAGATTACAGGCGTGAGTCACCACAGGTCCCCAAACCTGCCCCCCCCAATTCATTGTTAATGTGCCTGTCTCAGGAAGTGGGGCCTTTGGGAGGTAAGGGGGGGGGGGCAGAGCCCTCACGAATGGGATTAGGCACCCTCTGTGAACCAGGGAAGTGGTCCCTTAACAGACACCAAAATTACTAGCACCTTGATTTTGGACTCTCTAGCTTCCAGAACTGTGAGAAATAGAATCTGTTGTTGAAGTGCCACACAGGCTATGGTATCCTGTTATAGCAGTTTGGATGGACCAAGTCAAGCAATAAATCTATATTGTTAACAAAACAAAACTAAAACTCCTGCACAAGCAGGAAGCAGAGTGAGTTAGATGAGTGCCCCTCCCTCGCCAGTCGCCAGGGCCCGGCCTCCCAGTGCCTCTGTCCTCCATGGTGCCACGCCCGCTCCCGGGTGCCCTTCCTCCGCCCTGTGACTCTCTCCCCTCAAAACCTGTGTCCACAATCTGCATCGGGCCTCGGGGGACTCCAGAGTGGAGGTGACTAATCTTCAGAGGTTGGTGGGGTGCAGGTGAGGGGAGACACAGGAGGGGCACCGTCTTGGTCTGAGGCAAAGAGTTGGGGGTGGGGAAGGATTTTGGTCTCATAGACCAAGCTCCTGCCAAGGCGGATAGGGGTGGGGTGTGTTTGGGGCCTGCACTTTATTTACATCTATTTTTTATTTATCTTTAAAATTGAGATAGAGTCTCACTTTGTCACCCTCAGTAGAGTGCTGTGTTGTCATAGCTCACAGCAACCTCAAACTCGGGCTCAAGTGATTCACTTGCCCCGGCCTCCCTAGTAGCTGGGATTACAGGCACCTGCCACAATGCCCAGCATTTTTTTTTTTTTTTTTTAATCAGGCTGGGGCCGGGTTTGAACCCACTAGCCCTGGTGCAAGTGGCCGGAACTCTAACCATTGAGCTACGAGTTCCCAGCTGGGGCCTGCACCTTAGACACTTTCCAAAGCCACCCTGGTCAAGAAGGCATGGCTTGGGCCTTCACAAACGGAAGATCCCTGCTGGGCTTACAGAGCAGTTATGCCCTCCAGTGGGTGCTTAACCTTGGGGACCTGAGGGTGGGGTGCGTGGGAGGAACCGTGAGGACTCCTTCCTGTGGGGATGGCTCAGAGGCCAGGCTCCCAGAATGGAGGTGCCTAAAATTGGTGACAAGCCAAGAGCCTTCCTGCTCCCTCTAGGCGCTTGAATTCTGCTTGGGCTCCCTGGGACCCTGGGCGGAGATGGTAGCTAGATGTCACCATGGTCTGGGAGGTAAGTGGAGCAGGGCTGCTTACCGGCCTCCTGCCCTTGTGAGAGCCAGAACATTTCTGAACCATATGCTATGCAGACACCAACTGGCCAATAAGCAGCCTCCCAAATGGTCTGGAGCAAAACCACAGCTTGTTATTGTAGCAGCCTCGCATTTCAGGAGTGGGCAGTGGCCTTGTGTAGGTGGCTCTGTCATCCCAAGGACAGGGAGAGGGTTCTTCTCTTTAGGTGCTGATGGATTAATGACAAACTTTAGGAATTTGGGTGTCCTTTCCCTTCAAATTCAGCATAGAATTTAGCATTTTTATTTTGTCTGGAATTTGTGGCTCACTGCTGCTTACTTGCGCCATCCCAGCAAGCGTGGTTTAAATGTCAAGATATATTTTTCAGGTGCGTGAGACACCAAAGGTCGTAGCTGTCTGGAAGAGTGAATTTTAATTAGCAAAAGGATCTCATAAAACCTCCCCAGTCCTGATGGAGCAGCCCCTGGCATGCTTTGTTCAGCCTTGGTGTTTGTTACACACTCAGATGGCTGGCGACAGCATCCAGAGGGCCTTGGGACTGCGTTGGTGGAAACTGGTTTTAATTTTCAAACCTTATCTGTTAAGGCACTCATGCCAAATACCTCTGGAGAAAGAAGAGGACTACACAAAGGCACTTTATAAGCAGCTAACAATGTGGGGACGCCCAGAGCTTTTCATGTCCCTGGCTCCTTAACAGTTGATTCACATGGGCTAGAAAGAGAATATTACCCCAAAAGAAGGCTTGGTAGGCCCCTCACATTGGGAAAGGTGCTCCCCTACCAGTTCTTCACTCACTTTCCCTCACCATGCTCCCACTTTCTGCCTCCTGGGCATTGCCGGAGAACGCTAGGGCCCCTCTTGTCTGATGCCAGGAGAGACTCATTCAGCTCTGTGACAGTTGAGTTAGTCTTCCCCAGAGCTGGACACCCAGACAAGTGGTGAGGTCTTGATCTTCAATGAGCTCGAAGCCTCCGGACATGGAAGCAACAGGCTGTGACATAGAGTGACAGAGGCAGGCAGTGAACACAGAACACCAGGGAGAGGCATTTATGGGCATTTCGGGAAGGTGATGAGCTGGGCAAATAATAGGTGGATTTTAGAAAATGAAATAGATGGATTTTAGAAAATGAATAATAATTTCTTTTTTCTGTTCTTTTTCCAGAGACATAGTCCCATTCTGTCACTCTGGGTATCATCATAGCTCCTAGCAACCTCAAACTCATAGGCTCGAGCAATCTTCCTGCCACCATACCAGTCTATTTTTCTATTTTTAGTACAAACGGGGGTCTTGCTCTTACTCAGGCTGGTTCAAGCAATCCTGCTGTCTTGGCCTCCTGGAGTGCTAGGATTACAGGTGTGAGCCACCTTGCCTGGCTAAGAATTTAATAGGCCCCCAAAGGGGGACATTCCTGGCTGGAGGTGGAGTAGGTGCTGCACGGGGCTGCCCTTCAGTGTTCTCTTCAGTGGGCAGGGTTCACTGGAGGAAGTGACAATAAAGCAATGTGACATGAGGTGAGAACCAGGGGCTAGAGTCAGCCAATGTGAAGAGGACTTGGGCATCCCTGGGGCTCCATAAGTACCTCTGGGTTATGGCAGGAAAAGTGAAATGGGTTAATGAAATGGAGAAGTCAGTGCTGATCAGTAAGTGAAAAGAGAGGGTAGGTCCAGGTGACAGACAGTGAGGACTGGACAGGGGGTCCTTTGCATCTGGGGAAAGTGACCAGGCCTGAGGAGGGAATGTTCAATATAAGCTTGGAACAGCTCCTTGTACCTGAAAGCAAAGACATTACTGAAGATGTTGGGAGCCATGTTAATACGGTTCAAGAGAACCAGGAAAGGCTCCTTCCACCCCAAATAGGGTCAATTTCAATCTTCAGAATGAAGAAAGATATTTGCATGTTACGAATCTGACAAACGGTGGATAACTAGAATCTACAGAGAACTCAAATTAGTCAACATAGAAAGAACAAACAATCCATCTATCACTGGGCAAAAGACATGATAGAACTTTCTCTGAAGAAGACAGATGAATGGCTAACAAACACATTAAAAAATGCTCTTTGTCCCTAATCATCAGAGATGATTAAAATCACCCTGAGATATCACCTAGCTTCAGTAAGAATAGCCCATATATCACAAAGTCCCAAAGCTTCAGATGCTGGCACGGTTGTAGAGAGAAGGGAACACTTTTACATTGTTGGTGGGATTACAAACTAATCCCTTTGGAAAGAAGTATGGAGAATCCTCAAAGAACTCAAATTAGAGCTCTCATTTGACCCTGAATCCCACTGCTAGGCATCTACCCAGAAGAAAAAAAATCATTTTATCATAAGGACATTCGCACTAGATTATTATTATTTATTTTATTTTATTTTATTTTATTTTTATTATAGATAAAAATATGCACCATAGATGTGGCCCAACCCATTACCCTCCCTCCACCCAAACC
>CAUYPK010014322.1:0-11101 GCA_963574355.1 Loris lydekkerianus
TTGGCACAGTAACTAAGAAAATGCCAGGAAGGCTATGTTAACCATTGTGATGAAAATGTGTCAAACGGTCTATGAAGCTAGTGTATGATGCCCCATGATCATATCAATGTACGCAGCTATGATTTAATAAAAAAAGAAAAAGAAAAAGAAAAATTTGACTAGCTTACTTCCATTAGCATGGTCTTCAATTCATATTCAGGGGCTAGAATTCTAAAGTAGAATGATCTATTCCTAAAATGAGTAGGCCAGACCAGAAGATCCTGATGTGATATGTCTTCATATCTTCCCCTCTATCTCTACTGTTAAATAACTAGGAGGCTAATCCACCATTGTCTTTAGAGATACTTGGAGGGACATTAGAATATACATTTTTTTAATTTGTCTGATATTTAATTCTTTCCATTTCTGTGATTAGGTGTTGTGCATTGGTCCTAGGTAGCTTTCTTCATTTTGATGTAAATTCTATCAATGGCTATTATAAAAATAATTTAAAGTATGTGGTTGACACTGTTACCTAGTTTCAATGTTGATGAAAATATATATACATATATATATATTTACATATTTTTAAAATATGTCAGGAATCTTTTGCAGTGGATAGAGATTTAAAAATTAGTTCTTAGCCTGCCATCTACATGTAAGTCCCAAATATCCATTCATTGAATTTATTTGCCATATAACACTATGTTTTTAATTTCTAGGACATGCATAAGAATAGAGATTTAAGCAGGGATTAGGCCATGTGACTATTGAATACATTTGCCATGCTATTTATTCGAAAATGCCCAATCTGAAATATGAGTCCTAGAGTTAGTTATGAGTAGCAGGTCAGAAGTTACAGAAGACATTAGAAAGCTTTTCTTTAATAAACTTATTAAATTTTAGTTACAAAATATCTTTATCAGCAGGGTGCTATGCAGCTTGAACTCATTTTAGAAATTAATAAAATAAGTCCATAGAAAGAATTGTCTTCATTAAAATATGTTTTATAAATAGGTTTAATTAACCTAATTTCAAATAAAGGCTCAGAATTAAAATAGAATCACAAAAGAAATTTTGAGAATATTTTCAAAAATTAGATATTTAATCTTTGCCCTCACAAAATAAGACTTACATAGCTGAATAACAACAACAAAACCTCAAACAAACAAATAAAAATTATTTTCCCATTCCAGGGATGATTATTCATCCTCACCCATGATGGGTATTGTGACTGGCATATGTGACATGCCCAACAACTTTGCTTCAGGAAAAAATAAGAAACAGATTTAAAAAAAAAAAAAGTTGGCTTTAGATCAAGGTAAACTATAAAATTCAATTTTTAGAGTTTTAACCTTTCTAACTAAGAATCCCAGTCATCAGAACAATCCATTTTACACAAAGGAAACTAAGATCGATTGAGTGCCAAACTCCATGCTATGGAATTTATATATATTATCTCATTTACTACTCTTAGTAACCTATTGTTGATCTTTATTATGCAAGGTGTAAATGATATACAGAAAGACTGATTAATTAATGCCATTAACATTTAATACAGTTTCGGTATAACAAAACCCATTTTGTTTCATAACATCAAATTGCCTTACCTATGCCTAAAAATGCAGCACTGAATGATGATGATGCCATATTCTCATGTTTATATTTCATAAAGTTGTTTGTCTTAATACCATTTATTTATTTATTTATTTTTACATATACATGTATTTATTAGGTTTCCATTTTTTTGCCTTCACAAAATTAAAAAGGTTCAAAGTTTAATAATGGCAACAATGTTTAAGAACTAGAAACAAAAACATCATAAAGGACAAATGAACATAAATACATTCAGAAAAAGAATCAGACATTTGCTACATCAAAATATTAAGCAATATTAATAATGATAATAGAAAAAAAGTAACATTTACATTGACAAATAAGAGTATGTCTATTATGGAATGCTTTGACTCTGAGATTCAGTATGGAGTCATCAGTTAACTTCTTACTGTTATTTCTTTAAGTCTTAAAAAATAGACAACTAATATTTATAAATAAAATATTACATACATAGCTACCATGGCAAAATGTGATCTTGAAGATAAATTATATAACAATAAATTGAATTATAGTTAACTAAATCAATTAATCCATATATTAATAAATTGACTTTCTTATTAAACTAGAAGTGGCAAAGAATACTGAGATGATTTCATGAACTTAAATTTCTCGATTTTAAGGTAACATTGACAATACTTTGCCATATTTTTGTATTTCAGAAAAGATAAGCTTCTCACAAAGGTCAGTCAGCAACTAAATTCAAGTTACACTTAATTCTTAAAAAAAAAAACAGTAAGTCACAATATTTTCAATAACTGTTTTCATGAAAAATTCCCCATGTATTTTTGTACTATATTTTTATGTCTATGTTTTAGCTTGTCTTAACCTTTATGAAATGCAGTATTACATTATTAACATAAATGTATTGCAATTATATAAGTGTAATTAAAGTTCCATAAAAGAAAGGCCAATTTCATTCTGAAAAGGATAATAGAAAAACACTTTAAGAGATGGGAAAAAAAGTAATGTCGTTCAATGCTAATGCATAAAGTGAACAAATGCATATTTGTTCTTTAGTATGCTCTGAAAATACATATTATTTTTCCTAAGAATCTGTACACTGATGTAGGTCCAAATATTGGCAAACCTAAGGACTGTGATTCAAATCTGCCACTAGTTTTTATAAATAAAGTTTTATTGGAACAGTCATGCCCCTTTGTCTAAATATTTTGTATGGCCATTTTAGCTAACTGTGGCAGAGACAAGTCATTGTGGCAGACACCATATCGCCCAACAACCTGAAGTATTTACTGACTGGTCCTTTATAAAAAAAGTTTACAGACTTATTGATGCAGGTTTGTATTTTTTTTTGTTTTTACCTCAAACTTTCATTACAAGAAGTACCTTATTTTGCTACTTTTATCACTTAATAACAGTTGAAAATAATAACAAAATCAATTAGATGCCCCTCATATGCCCTCATTACAAATATATACCTAGGGCAGATATCAATTTTGTATAATGAAAAATTGTTTTACCATTGAAGATATTTGAACTAGCCAAATTAGGTCTATTATAACTGTGCTGAATTACTTAATTTACAGATTTTCTTTAGAAATACTATTATTTTCATCACACATGAGCTTATGCATATTTTGTAATCAAATAAGAGTTGATATGATAGCTAAGCTTGTATTTATTTGTTTTCATAGTTACTGGTAATACAATATTAATTTATGATTTAAATTGAAACTCTTCTCAAAGGTTTCCATCCACCTATAATAAAATTATATATTGCATATATATGTTTAGTAGACAAAATTAGTGATTCTTAATTGGATAACAACTTTTATTGCCATATAGCTATTACTGCAAAAATAATTTTAATTGTGAAATATTTCTAGGAGTAAGGATCTGATATAATTGAGTCATTAAAAGGCACCTATATGAAATTGTGACCATTTCTTCTTGGGCATAGATGAAAAAGAGAAGCATCTTTCTGTAAGTTCTAGTTAAAAATCAGCCTCACTTTAAACTGTTAGGAAATATCCTTTAAAAAAATAGATGGGCAAATTTTAAATTATAAAATCAACTTGTAAAGATTGTAATAAAACCTCTTGCTGACACCAATTTTTAATTTCATTCCACAAACATTAATGGAATATCTAATCTGCAAAAATAATTAAGTATGCACAATAAAAGAGTCAGTTTAATTACCATTTGTTTAAAAAGCAAAAGGAAAGAAAGAACATATAGTGGTAAAACAGAAATAATACATTGTGATGCCAATTAAGTGGCAGGCGTCCAGCTCATTTCCAAACTAAGATGCCTAGACTCCTCACAAATTATTTTTAACACTGTTGATAACTCAGTATAAAACACAAATTTTATTTAACATGGTAGACAACTCAATATAGTCCCAACTCCTACATTAAAAGGTTAGAAGCTTGCTTAATTTTACATGTGATGATCCATCAGCATAAAAATACAAATGGAATTCAGATTTAATAAAGCGTTTGTTTTTCTGTCTTGCTCTGGACAGGTGTCAAAATTCCTAGCTTAGATTTTGACCCTTTCCCTGAAATTTCTCTGGCGGCCCGAATGAAGCAGCGTGAGGAGGACGGGGTTAGAGGTGGTGTTTTTTGACCCTCACTGCCCCTTTCTGAAGCATATTCCTCTTTGTGACTGTATTTTAGGCAAGGGCCACATTCTTTCCTCAAGAAAGAAGAAAGAAGAGGAAAGGACCAAGGAAGGGGAAGGGAGGGGGGAGGTTTGGGTGGAAGGAGGGTGATGGGTTGGGCCACATCTATGGTGCATATTTTTATCTATAATAATAAAAACAAACAAAAAAAAAATAAAAATTAAAAAAAAATTAAAAAGCCAAAAAATAAATAAATAAATAAAAATAAAAAAAATAAAAATAGCAGCCCGCATCTCCGCTGTTCGTTGTGCTATGGCGCCGTCGCTGCCCCCTTCATGTGGCAGGAGTGAAGTTCAAGGGCCCCGGTCCAGGCTGCAGTGCTTTTGACCCCTGAGCCTCCAAGGGTTCAGTCAGTCTACCCTGGCCTTCTCAGCGCAGTTCTCTATGTTAATGGGATCACCTTCTCCCACCCTATGTACGCTTTTCTCATGAGGACTCTGTAAGTCTTACTTTTTTACTTCTAATACTATTAGTAACTCTCTTGTTCAACTTGCAATTTTTTGTAACTCCTGGTATTATGGACTGAGTGCGTCTTCCCCTAAATCCATCTGTTGAAATCCTAATTCCCAGAGTGACAAAATTAGAAGGTGGGAGGTCAGTAGTGGTGGCTCATGCCATAATACTAACACTCTGGGAGGCTGAGAGGGGAGCATTGCTTGAACCCAGGAGTTCGAAACCAGTCTGAGCAAGAGCGAGACCCCTTTTCTCCCAAAAATAAAAAACCTGAGGCAGGATGAGCCCAAGAGCTTGAGATTTCCGTGAACTATGAAACCAAGGCCTGCTACTTCACCCTACGCAGGATGCCAGTGTAAGACTGTGTCGCAAAATAAATAAAATAAAATAAAGTAGAGCCTCCAGGAGGTGCTAACTCATGAGGATGAGGAGAAAGCCCTGATGAGGAGGATTAGTGCTTGGCTCTGCCAGCACCCTGGTCTAGGACTTCTGCCCTTCAGAAATGTGATAAATAATTCTGATTTTTATAAGCCTTTCAGTCTATGATACATTCTTACAGCAGTCTGAACTGGCTGAGACACCCATTTGTCACAATTTGGCAAAAGTTCTATTTAGGGCAGAACTGAGAAATAATTCAACTGCCACATTAAAAATTTAAGAATTCAAACAAAATTCCTAGAGAAGTTAACAAAGATCAATTTTATTCTGTTTTAAAAGTATACTTTTCTTGTACGTTTTTCTCATTTGGTGAAGTAGTACACATCTGCTGTCTTATTCTTCACCGTGTCACATGTTGCTATTGCTGATACCCTTACAATTATCTTATATGAATATCCTCTCTCATTGCAATAGGGTTCCAAGCCTTGAGTGGGCTCTGTTTAGCATCTAATACTTTGCAATTTTTCACCCCCCACACACATACCCCATAATGACTAGTTTAGTGGTGGAAGTTTGTGTTAAAGCTATCAGTGCAAAGTGGATGTGTCGGTCTTTAGCAGGAAGAGAAAGTGTCCTTCTGTGATGCTTTTGAACCCAGAAGGCCATGAGCATTGAATTGCTTAGAGTCCCATACAAAGTGAAAGAAAGAATTCATCACAGAGAACAGCACTTAGGGAGTCACTGAAATTGCGCTCTGATGATACAGTTTGAATCTGAAGTGTAAACATGTCCTAAATACAGATGTTTCCACTTTTCAATCAATAATTTTTTTTTTCTGCTTCATCCTGTTATCACTAGATTATATCATTTGAAATTGAAAGATTTAAAGGAAGATATTAAGGTATAACTTTTATCCCTGTTTGACAGTCACTGGAATCCCCTCAAGCATTCCATTATAAGAAGTGTGTGTGTTTGTGTGTGTATGGGGGGTCTATTTATGGTATAAGCTAATTTCTATAAGTAGTTAATACTCATACCATGATCAATTTTGAGCTACCCTGGGCCCAGCTGGCCTGGCTGGGCTGCTACCTCCTTGTGCTCAGTGGAGGCTATGGCTCTGCTCCAGCAGCACCACCTGTAGCTATCAGTGACACATGTGGCCTGTCCTGCCCTCTGGGACGGCCACTCTTGTGGGGAGACATGCTTCCTGGGATCCCAGATTCTGTCTTTCCAGATGAGGTAAGATGTGCCATTTTGTTCCCCAGGTCTTCTCCTTGACAGGTAGTGGGAAGTGGCTAGGGTCAGACAGCAGAGGGACAGAGACCAGGAACCACATTATGGCTAGGGACTGTTCCCCACTGAGAACACATATTGGGGAAACCTTGGAGACCTTAAAGGAAGTGGAGCTTTTTATCACATAATTAAAATCACAAATTGAGACCCCTCTGTGGGTTCTTTACCAAGGTTTAGGGAAGACCAGTGTATGATGAGTTTATTATGTAACTCCAACCTATCAATTACTCCAAAAGGTAAGGTGACAATCCTGCAGGACAAAATGAGTAGCATTAAAAAGGTGGTGTGCTCAGATTTGGGGTCTCTTTTCATTTGGGGGGAAGTGTCCATCTCACTCTTTGAGATATATTTTTGTTGTAGTTTACTTTGTTCTGTAATAAATGTCTGCATATATGCAATTGTGATGGCTTTGTATTTGTGACCACACTATCATCAACTAGGCCCCAGGGCTTATGCTTTGGCCTTGGGAGCCAACAACCCGGGAACATCCACCTCCAGACAGACTTAGCATCCTTGTTGCATCATTGAACTCAGACCTGATCAATGCGTGATCAAGGCATGATCAATTCTTAGGAATCAACAAAGGCCATCCTAAACCCAAAACACAAATCTTCATTCCTGACTGGTTTCCTAAACTCTCATACAGCTTATGCAGAGCATTTGAATTTAATGGGGAAAAATCCTAGTTTCTGGTCTAGCATGTAAGTTGCTTGTAAGTTGCTTATAAGTTGCCATTCCGTCATAACAAATAAAAAGATGAATAAACTAAAAAAATCAATAGCTCTGCTTAGATTTGGCAGAGTAGTAAGGTCACAGGGTAAATAACTGACTCCAATAATGGAGAGACAGGCAAGCAGATACAGAGGGGAATTACCACTTATATGAGAAGATAACCTAGATCAGAAATTTCTGCAGGTAGCAGAGGCAGGGTAGAAAAACCAGAACTGTAATTGACAAAATGGTGGAGGCAGAGTGCCAGCAACTCTGAGAGATAAAAACTCTTGGAGACTGTGTAATCAGGAGGTCCCTATATATTTTTTTTCTTTTTCCTTTCTTTTTTGTTGTTTTGTTTTGAGTTTTATGTTCAAGAGTGTGACCTAGTCTTCACAGTACATTTGACCCCTAATTATAGAACACTAGAACACTTTCTTCTGACAACTTTCCAATGTTGAAGACCTTGTTCTGCAGTTTCTTTGAACACAAATTGATCATGTCTACCTGTCAACAAAATGTTCTAGGCATACTAACAGGCAAAAAACAAAGTTTGAAGAGACTGAACAAGATTCAGAACAAAGGTCAGGTATAGTAGGAATGTTTGAATTATCAGACCAAAAGTTAAAAAAAATAAATAAATATGAACATGCCCAAGAACGTTAATGAGAAAAATGGATAATATATAAGAACAGAAGAATAATGTAAGCAGAGAGATAAAAATTCTAAATAAGAGTTAAAAAGTAAGGCTAGAAATCAAAGCCATTCTAATAGAAGTGAATAAAATCTTTCACAGACTCATAAATAGACTGGACATGGAAGAGGAAAAAAATCTCTGAGCTCGAAGATATGAAAAGAGAATCTTTCAAAACTAAATATCAATGAGGAAAAATGCCGAAACATTTGCAGAAAAAATACGGGCATAAAAATTCAAAAATAATGGGATAACAAAAGGTATTTCAGAAACATAATGAGAATATCTGAAGGAGAAAAAACAGTAAAATGTGCAGAAGAACTATTTGAAGGTCTAGTAACTTCAGATTTTCCTAATTAGTATCCCAATTTAGATTCTAAACCACAGATTCAGGAAAATTACAGTCTAACATAAAGAAAGCTAAAAAGCAGAAAAACTACATTAAGCATATTTCAAATTGTAGATAATCAAAGATAAAGAAAAATAAGACGGTGAAAGAAGTTCACACTTACCAATAGGTGAGCAAAGATAAGATTTATATACCATTTTTCCTCAAGCAGCACAGAAGCAAACAGACAGTAGAATAAGATATTTGGACAACTGAGAGAGAAAAAAAGAGAGAAGACAAAACAGCAAGTTAGAATTCTATAGCCTACAAAATTATAATTCAAAGATGAAGGAAGGATAAAGATTTCTTCAGATAAACAAAACTCAAGGGAATTCCTTGTCAGCAGATATGCCTTTGAAGAAATGTTTAAACATACCTTCATATTAACTCTTAATAAAAAAGTAATAATAAAATTCTGTTTTTTTAACAAAAGAAGAAGAAGAAGAAGAAGAAGAAGAAGAAGAAGAAGAAGAAGAAGAAGAAGAAGAAGAAGAAGAAAAGAAAGAAAGAAAGAAAGAAAGAAAGAAAGAAAGAAGGAAAGAAAGAAAGAAATTGGGATAGAGAAATTCACACGTAACCCATGCAATGCCCTGGGTGAAAGGCACTTCTAACTTTGACTCAATCTGTATAAAAAGTAAATTATGTAAACAAAACGTGTATACCCCCATAAAATTCTGAAATTTTAAAAATAAAGAAGCTGTTCAGAAAAAGGGAAAATTATATAGGCCAGAAATGCATATCTACCTAAAGGAGAGGAGAACATCATTAAATTAATAAAGGTAAAATTAAATATTTCACCCTTCTTAACACTAAATGATGTAAAAGCTAAAAATTGTTCAAAATAAGAATAGAAATGATGTATTCAGTTATTTATGACTATATTTATATCCACTTATATATATGTAAAATGTATGGCAACAATGATAAAACAAGGGATAGGAGAGGAGAAAGAGTAATACAGTGTTAGGATAGGACTCACAACACTTCTCATGGAGCGGCATTGTGTTATATAAAAGTTGGTTTGGATTAGTGGTAAATGAATATTGCAAACTCAGGACAACCACTTAGAATAGTAAAAAATGGTTGAGTTTGGTGGCTTATGCTTATAATCCTAGCACTCTGGGAGACGGAGGTGTTGGTAGATTACTTGAGCTAAGGAGTATCAGGAATTCAAAAGCAGCCTGAGCAAGAGTGACACCTCATCTCTACAAAAAAAACAAAAAAACAAAACAAACAAACAAAAAAAAAACCAAACTACCCAAGTGTGGTGGAACACATCTATAATCCCAGATACTTTGGAGGTTGACCACAGGAGTTTGAGTTTGATGTTTATTTTGTTGATGCCATGGCCCCCCACCCAGACTGACAGAGTGAGAGTTTGTTTAAAAAAAAAAAAAAAAAAAAAAAAAAAAGGTAAAAAGTAAAGTATAATTCTGAGGAAAAAATAAGAAAATAAAACTTTATAAAATACTCAAAACCACAAAAGGCAAAAATACACATAGAGGGCAAAATTAAGAACAAAGAAAAATAGCAACAAATACAAAATACTAACAAATCTGGTAGCTGTTGATCCAACTATATCACTATTGACCTTAATTCTGACAGTCTATTAATTGGCATAAATAGATTAATGGACATTGTTGGAGATGATTAAAAACTCTATGCTATCAATAAGAAACCCACATTAAATATATACTGACACATATATATTAAAAATGAAGAGATGGAGAAAGGTATACCACACTAACACTAATGAGAAGGAATTGGGAATAGCTATATTCATTTTGAACAAAGCTGATTTCAGAGCAAGAAATGTTATTAGGTTGTTTCAAACGTTTCCATTTTAATGTCATGTGTTTTTGTAGCTCCATATCTCAATAAATATTTATTCTATTGTGTCGTGGTATATACGGATCGATGGAGAATTTCATACCCTATACATTGATGCTGTTCACTTTTTTCTACTTTTAATTTTTTTTATTCTTTTCAGCCTATTACTATATGATGTCATTAAGTGATTTTCAGCCAATTTTTCTCTATGAATTCAAATTGAACCAAAGTGCTGCTGAAACAGCCCGATGCTGAAATGCTGAAACAGGCATTTGGCAATGATAGTGTTAATGAAAGCACTGTTCGAGGTTGGTTTGCGAAATTTCGTTCCGGAAATTTTAGCCTCGAAGATGAGCCCTGAAGTGGTCGATCTAGAGTAATCCAGGACGAGGATTTGAGGACCCTGGTGGAGACTGACCCATCACAAACGGTGCATGGGATGGTGGAAGAACTGGGTGTCAGCCCCCATGTGGTTTTTGATGGTTTAAAACATATTGGAAAGGTCAAAAAGCTCGAAAAATGGGTGCCCTACGATTTAAATGATCGGCAGAAATTGTCACATTTCGAGGTTTGTTCTTCATTGCTTTTGTGCAACCAAAAACGATCCTTTTTTGGATCAGATCATCACGTGTGATGAAAAGTGGATTCTCTACGACAATAGCAAACGTTTAGGACAGTGGTTGGACAGCGATGAGCCACCCAGGCACTTCCCAAAGGCGAAACCCCACCAAAAAAAGATCATGGTTATTTTACGGTGGTCTGCGGCTGGTGTGATTCACTATAACTTTCTGCAATGAGGCCAAACCATCACAGCAGAGTCCTATTGTGAGGAAATCGACAAAATGTACCAAAAATTGCATCAGCAGCAGCCAGCACTGGTCAACAGAAGAGGTCCGATCCTGCTCCACAACAACGCCCGGCCGCATGTCTCACAAATCACTGTCCGAAAATTAAAGGAATTGAGCGTCAAAGTTCTGCCCCAACCACCATACTCCCCAGACCTCTTGCCAACTGACTATCATCTTTTCAAGCAGTTCGATAACTTTCTCACCGGTAGAACCTTTGCCAATCAGGACCTAGCAAAAATGGCCTTCGTTGACTTCATCGAATCCCGAGC
>CAUYPK010014323.1:0-10017 GCA_963574355.1 Loris lydekkerianus
GATAACCTTTGGAATTCTAATTCGATCTTATTTGCTATCCAGATCCTGAATTCAATTTCTGACATCTCAGCTATTTGTTTGTGCATGGGGTCTTGTGCTGTTTCTGCCCCATTGATCCTTGGGGGAGTTGATCTACTCTGAGTATTCATATTGCCAGAGTTTTTCTGTTGATTTCACCTCATGATTGCTTTTCACCGTTGCCTCTGGCCGTCCTCAGAGTTGGGGAGGTATCTCTCCAAGATTAGACCCCAGCGGGATCACTCTATTGTTGCTGGATCTTTGTAGGGAGTGACCCTGTATAGTTCCTCTGGGGCTGCTCTAGTTAGGGAGTTCTGGTTGTAGAAGCAGCTTCGGTGTGCGACACACCCGGATTCAGCAAGGGCTGAGGGTGGTGCGCACGGTTCTCTGTGCCTGGCACCCAGTGACTTTGGCACAGAGAACCAAAGGCTCTAGCAGTCTCTGGCCAGGAAAAGGGCTCTGCGCAGGGGCAGGGAGGGCTCCAGAGGGTACGCAGCTACCATAGTCCCTGGTCAGATGGATGAGCTAGTGTGGAGGCTGGGAGAACACAGGAGGGGGGACGCAGGGTTGCGTAGCTCCCGCAGTTCCTGGTCAGAGAATGTGGAGCCCTGGTGGGTGCGGGCTGCACCCTCGCTGCACACCTCTTATGGAGGTCTGAGTGGCACCAAGCCCAGGAGTTTGAGGTTGCTATGAGCTGTGACATCAGGGAACTTTACCCAAGGCAAAAGCCCAAGGCTCCAGTGTGCCAAAACCATCTCACTCTGCTCCTAAGGATTAGGGCTGTGAGGCAGTTCAGTCCCCGCCTTTAAGCTGCTCAGTCACTAGGTTATTTTGTCCCGCCCTTTCCTTGCTCTTGGACCCTGAGGGCAGAGCTTGCCTGAGCAGATTTTTCACACAATGGCTTTCACTGAGCCCAGCTCAGTGGCTCATTTTGGGGCCCCAGACAATGCCCAAAGTTCTCCGCACTTTTGCTCAAGCTCTCCCCCAGGCAGTTCAAGTGAGCGCCAAGTCTAAGAACACCAAAAAAGTTCACAGGTAAGGCCTTTCCAGTTTGCAGTCTCACTGCTGCTTGTACTCATGGTTGCCAACGTGATTAGGTCGATCGAACACATGCAGCCACTAGCCAGTTTTTCACTGTTTTTGTCCTCCTCCTGGGGTCCAGAAGTCCCTTGCTGGCTCCCTGTATCCTCAAAGGGATGATCATAGGCAGATCTCATGGGCCAGAGATGTCTGGAGTCTTGTCTCCCCAGACTCACCATGCCCAGTTGCAGGGAAGCTGTTACTCAGCCGCCCCTAAAAATATTTCCTTACAGCTTTTTGTATGACTATAAACCTTTTTTTCCTTAGATGAATACCTAAGAATAGGATTGTCAAGTTTTGTGTTAAGTGTATGTTTAGCATTGTAAGAAGCTATCAAACTTTTTTCCAAAGTATCTGTACCATTATATGGTATATATACATACACACCCACACACACACACACACATATATATATATACATATACATATGACAGCAGCAGTATATGACTGGCTTCCCCATATACTAACCAGTTCTTAGTATTATTGTTTATTTCAGCCATTCTAATAGGTGCATAGTTTTACATCATTGTGGTTTCAGTTTTCATTTCCCTAATAACTAATGATGTTGATTATCTTTTCATGTGGTCATTTACCATTCTTATATTTCTTTGGCAAAATTAGTTCCAAAATTTTGCTCATGGCTAGGCACAGTGTCTCACATCTACAAGCCTACACTCCGGAAAGCTAAGGCAGGTAGAGCTTTACAGTCTTTTTTTTTTTTTTTTTTTTTTTTTTTTTTTCCAGAGACAGAGTCTCAAGCTTTTGCCCTGGGTAGAGTGCTATGGCCTCACAGCTCACAGTAACCTCAAACTCTTGGGCTTAAACAATTCTCTTGCGTCTGCCTCCCAAGTATCTGGGACTACAGGCACCCACCACAATACCCATCTATTGTTTTTTTATTTTTTATTTTTTATTTTTTATTTTTTTGGTTGTAGTTGTCATTGTTTGGCAGGCCCAGGCTGGATTCAAACCTGCCAGCTCTGGTTTATATGGCTGGCGCCCTAGCCACTGAGCTACAGGCACCAAGCCAAGAGCTTTATAGTCTTAAAATTAGGTAGCATGAGTCCTCCAACATTGCTCTTTTTTATTCTTTTCGTGTTTGAAAAGATACTTTATTTTTTCTTTACATTTTTGTTTTGTATACATTCATAGTGTACAAGTGCAATTATGCTACATTGATATATATCACTATGGTGGAGTTAGGGCCTTCAGTGCATATTTCTGAAGCAATGCTCATTGTACCCACCAAGTAATTGCTTATCATTCCTCCCACCCTGACCCCTCTAAGCCTTCATTGTCCATCATTCTACATTCTGCTTCTTTGTGTGCACATCATTTAGCGTCCGTTTAGTGTGTGAGAGTTTGCAGTATTCGTCCTTCCCTGTCTGAGTCATTTCACTTAACATAAGAGCTTCTAGTTACCTCCATGTTGCTGCAAAAGACAGGATTTCTTTTTTGTGTCTAAATAGTATTCTATTGTGTGTGTGTATATATATATCACATTTTCTTTATCCAGTCTTCTTTTGGCTATTTAGGTTGATTCCACATCTTTGCTATTGTGAATAGCTGCAGTAAACATAGACGTACAATTATCTTTGTTATCTATTGATTTCTTTTCCTTTGGGTAGATTCCTAGGAGTGGAATTGCTGAATCAATTGGTAGTTTTATTTTTAATTATTTGAGAAATTTCCATACTGTTTTCCATAGAGGTTGCACTAATTTACATTCCCACCAACACTATTTAGAGGCTAGGCACAGTGGCTCATGCCTGTAATTCTAGCACTGTGGGAGGCCAAGACAGATGGATAGCTTGAGCTCATGAGTCCAAGACCAGCCTGAGCAAAAGCAAGACCCCATCTCTACTAAAAATAGAAAAACTGAGGCAAGAGGATTGCTTGAACCCAAGAGTTGGAAGTTGCTGTGAGCTATGATGCAAAAAAAAAAAAAAAAGTCAAAAAAATAAAACAATGTTTAAGAATTGCTTTTTCTCCTCAACCTTGACAACATCTGTTATCTTTTGATGTTGTTTTTTTGTTGTTGTTGTTTTTGTTTTTTTGAGACAGAGCCTCAAGCTGTCATCCTGGGTAGAGTGCTGTGGCATCACAGCTCACAACAACCTCCAATTCCTGGGCTTAAGTGATTCTCTTGCCTCAGCCTCCCAAGGCTGGGACTATAGGCACCCACCACAATGCCCAGCTATTTTTTTTTTTTAGTTGTAGTTGTCATTGTTGTTTCGCAGGCCCAGGCTGGATTCGAACCCACCAGCTCTGAGATATGAGGCTGGTGCCTTAACCACTTGAGCTACAGGCGCAGAGCCATCTTTTTATGTTTTAATAGCCATTCTGATTGAAGTTAATATCTCATTATGGTTTTAATTTGCATTTCTCTGGTAATTAGTGATGTTGAATGATTTTTTCCACATAACCTTTGGCCATTAGATTGTCCTCTTTTGAAAAATGTCTATTCATGTCCTTAGCCTATTTTTTAATGGGGTTATTTGGTTTTTATTGCTGTTGTTGAGTAGGTTTTCTTATAAATTCTGGATATTAGGACCCTGTTGCATGGAAAGTTTGCAAATATTTTCTCCCATTTTGCTGGTCTAAAATCCTGGCCTCAAGTGATCCTCCTGGCTTGGCTTCCCAAAGTGCTGAGATTATAGGCATGAGCCACTACACCTGGCCTCTATTTGTGTTATAAATTCTTTGTTTCTTTCTTTTTGTCTTTCTGTTGATGAAATTTTGTCATATTGCATGGGATTGCTTTTTTTTCCTCCTTTGTGTGACTGTTTTGTAAAATATATATGTTCACCAGGAGTTTAAAATCAGCCTAAGCAACAGAGCAAGTCCTCATCTCTAAAAAATGACAAACTTAGAGGGGTGTGTGTCTGTTTTTCCACCTGTCTAGGAGGCTGAGACAGAAGAACAGCCTGAGGCCAGGAGTTTGAGGTTGCAGTGAATTATGATGACAACACTGCGTGCTAGCCTAGGCAAGAGAGTGAGATGCTGTCTCAAAAGAGAGACAGAGAGAGACCTATGAGTTTACATTTTCACACGTTTTCATGATGGTGGATATTGCCCTTTGGTTTCTGTTTTTGAGACCCTTTAAACATTTCTTTTCAGGGCCTGTCTAGTGGTGATGAGTTCCCTTAGTGCTTACTTATCTGGAAAAGACTATTTCTCTCTACTTTATGAAGGTTGTTCTGGCAAGATATAAAATTCTGGCTCAGCACCTGTGGCTCAAGCAGCTAAACCTGAGCTGGTGGGTTGGAATCCAGCCCAGGCCCGCCAAACAACAATGATGGCTGCAACCAAAAAATAACCAGGCATTGTGGCAGGCACCTGTAGTCCCAGCTACTTGGGAGGCAGAGGCAGGAGAATTGCTTGAGCCTAGAAGTTGGAGGTTACTGTGAGCTGTGATGCCATGGCACTCTACCTAGGGCAACAGCTTGAGGCACTGTCTCAAAAAAAAAAAAAAAAAAAGGTATAAAATTCTTGGCTAACAGTTTTTTCTTTCAACATTTCAAAAATGCTATCTAATTCTCCTCTGGCCTGTAAGGTTTTTGCTGTGAAGTCTGCTATTAGTCTGCAGGAGTGCCCTTTACAAGTGACTAAATGCTTTCTCCTGATAATTTTAAAATTATTTCTTTCACTTTAACTTTAGATGTTCTGAATATAATATGTTATGGTGAAGTCCTTTTAGCAATGTGCCTAAATATCCACTGGTATCATACTTCTTGGTTTTTACATTTTCTGTTTTTTTCTGTTGATAACTGCACATCTAGTGTAGTAGTCATTTCTAATTTTTTTGAAATTACTTTTGTAGGGGAAATTTTTCTCCTGAAGATTATATATGTTTCTGGTTGAGTAGAACAGTTTGGCTTTGGTTTGGGGTAGCTTTAGTAATGTGTTTTTTATATGTTATCTTTAGTAGTACATAGGGTCAGTGGGTACCTGTTATTTCCTTGGTGACTTAGCATACAGTTATTAGTTGTGGCTATGAATCAGTCTTCAGACTCCAGTGTTGGCAATAATGGGCTGAGTGTGACTGTTTTTAGGCTCCAGAGAAGCTTCTGACACTGGTGTTAGTGGGTCCTAGCAGGCCAGTTCTTGGGCCTCCAGGTCACTTGCTCAGAAACTAGAGTGTCCAAAAAGTTGCCCCCTAAAGTCTCCTTAGATAGGGAAAATGAGAAACTTTAGCTAAATGAGACTTTAGTGACAAAATACTCATTATGAAATTTTACAAAGAGGTGACTAATGTGTACAGAATATTTTGTAAATATTTTGTAAAATTTGTAATGAATATTTTATAAATAAAGGTACATTTAGATACAGTGTCCCATTTACCTATGTATGGCAACTTTAGGGGGGAACTTTTTGGACACCCTGTAATAATGGGAGTGGTGGGCCAAGTGTATAGGCAGGTTCTCAGGCTCCTGGGCAGCTGGTGTGATGTGAATGATGGCAGCAGCAGTCAACCACTGAGACCCAGGCAATACAGGTTGGTATTGGTGGTAGAGCTGCAATGGCTTGGGAAAGATAGTCTTCAGTCCCACATCCACCCATAGCAGGGCAGTAGGTATTGTCCTAAGTGTGATTAAGAGAGCTTAGACTCCCCTTTCCTTCCTCAGTTGGGTGGTAGCTCTAGCCACATCACCTCAAACTCCGTCGGACGGCATAGACCAGCATTAAACTGGATCTGTTCCAGCAAACAGCGTGGGCAGCTGTGGAGAGTACAGTCTACTCTTGTCTTATTCTCATAGCAGCTCATTGTGGAGCAGTGAGTATTGTCTTAAGTATACATTGGACAGCCTGGTTTTCCTGTCCCTCCTTTGCCAGGTGGTGGCTACAGCTGCATTAGCCCGAACTTGGCTCAAGAGTAAACACAGCCCACTTATATAGAAAAGATAACTATGGTCACCTTTGAAGTACTTCCCTTGGCCATCTGGTGACTGTAGTGATATTCAGCAATTAGGTATGTAGCACTTTTTCTAGGATGAGTTCACAAACTTCATTGTCAGACCTCATATGACAACAGTTCTGATGGCCATTCCAGAAAAAAGAGTTACAGAATTGCCTCGAAGGGTGAACTAGGCACTGGCATTGGTGCATAGCTTCCCAAGGGAAGTACTTTGGTGGCCATAGTAATATTCAGCAGTGAGGATGTAGCACTTTTTGTAGGATGAGTTTATGAACTTAATTGTGTGACCTCCTATTCTAATTTCTGTCCCTTTTCCTGTAAATTTTAGAATCAGCATATTGACACCTACAAAAATTCTTGCTGGAATTTTTATTGGGGTCACATTGAATCTATAAATAAAATCAGGAAGAACTGACATCTTAAAAATGCTAAGTCTTTTAGTCCATGAGGACAGGATATCTTTCTGTTTATTAAGGTGTTCTCTTATTTATTCCATCAGTGTTACATAGTTTCAGCATTTTTTCATATGTTTGGTAGCCATTCATCTGTCTTCTTTAGAGAAGGTTTTTTGTTTTTTTTTTTCATGCTTTAAGGTTAACGATCATTTAATGTATTGACATTTTCAGTTATAAACGTGTAATTCGTGTATACAGGGGAAAACAGGTTCCGTAGACAATACTAGAGACCAGGAAGCAATCACAAAAAGACCAACTCTGGAAAGAGAAGTGGAACTGTATTCCATGCCTTATGTCTTTATAAACTAAGGAAAAATAATAATAATAAAGAAAGATTACACAGGACCAACACTTGATGTGAAAAATAAACTTGGGTCATTTGTCCCAATTGCAGGGCCTTCTTCTCATGATCCAAATGACAACCCTGTGTCCTAGGAACTAAAATAGATATAGTCTGGCCCTGTTCATGAAAGACAATCTGAGACATTAACAATAGGTCTCCCTCTTCTCTTTAATATCTAAGACCCTGAAGATAACTCAAGAAATTAAAAGGACAATCAGATCAGCATGTATACAATGTCAATGGCTAACTTCTCCCAGGTACAGATCATCATTTAAAAGTACACATGGAAGGAAAATGCTTACTCAAACTTCCAACAAAATTCTTCCAACTCACACACTTAAGAAAAGACATCGCTAAGAAATGGAGATGATGAGAAGGTGGGCATCTATGGAAGTTCTGGCAGGGTATCCATCTGAACTCACCATCACCCCCAGTATGCATCTCATACCAGGCTCAAGTCTACTGACAGTGAATTCCCAGACCCCACTGTGGCTGCCTTATGAGGCTGGCCCCATGGGGGACAGGAACTGGGACACACACAGGTGCCCAGGCTTCCATCCACACCTCTCCCTCTTCAGCCAGAAGGAGCCAGGGAAGCACACAGGTGCTCTTTCCTTCAGGAGCACCCAGGTATTACTGAATTCTGTGTGGTTCCTGTAATTCCTGCTCAGTAACTCCAAGTTCAAGTTACACTTGATACAACAGAAAAAAACTATGAATGCTTTAAAAGTAAAGCACACAGCTTTGACAACGATTATAATCTGAACAAAAGCCACTCACATCACACAGGACATAAAATCCTCATAACAGCATTTTGAACCACTGACACCAGTGTTGTAACACACCACTTCTATACAGAGAGGACACATTTCCCTCCTGGTGGAAAAAGACACCCCCTTGGCAACAAGACCCATACAGACCAGCAGTCACTATTCAGTTTGTTTGACATCTGATGTAACATGGAGACATATGTAAGTGTGTCTCAGAGACAGAGCCGACTAGGCAGTATGTGTATGAGACAGTCACACAACCAGCCAGGGAAAACGAAACAGTCTGTGCAACCTGGAGTGTATTTGGGGGAAAAAGGGACCATATGAAATGTGGGGCAGGGACACTCACTGTGCTAAACTGCCCTTGCAAGAGGGAACTGCTCACAGAATGCAAGACAGAAAACGGAGTCATTAGGAGCTGTAAAACGTGAAATATGTGAATATGTGAAATACATACTTAATTACACTGGACATAAGAGTATTGGACATAAAGGCAAGACTATGGGTTTTCAAGAGATTCACATGTTTGGGGGCTCAAAACTCAATGTTCTAAGGTTCTCTATCACATGTGGGTCAGAAACAAGAACAAAGCTGGGGGCTTGGCCGAGCTGAGTGGTACTCTGAGCAGGTCTCTTACATCCCTGGGCCCCACTTCTGTATAGCCTGAGTCTTCCAGCTATGGTCTGTCCCAGCACTCAGTGGACAGTCACAAGGCCCTGTCTGGCACAGGACAGGTCCTCAGAGGAACAGAAGCCAGAGGGCCAGAAATAGGAAATGTTCTAACTATGGCTCTCCTTCTATTTCCCTCACATTCTCTATCACTCTCACAACCAGTAGAAAAATATGCTCCACGTAGGCTTAGGCAACAATAAAAACACCCAAAGCAGACACAAAACCACATCTCTGAATAAAGCAAATCTACCTCCATACACTTGTTATTGTTCTACCTTCTTCAGGTGTTAAAGGATAAAGCCCTAAAACTTTGAGGAGCAAATCAATTCCTAATTCGAGATGCTTTCTAAATCCTACTACCAAGACCTACCAAAATAACATGAGAATAAGCAGCTAGGGTTAGGCAGGTTTCTGAAGCATCCTTTCTCAAAGTGGGGCTGTCCTCTGTCTTCCTGAATGGATGGGGCTTGTGGAATCCAGAGAGCAGGTCTGGGGCTCTCACGTCACTGCCTCAGGGAAGCTGCCCAGGACCCAACCAGCCCAGCTCCAGCATGAGCTTTGAAGGTCTGAAGTTAAACAGAAGCTGCAGTTTTTCTTGCCATGATCACTCATTTACTTACACATCACTATATTACTGGCACAACACAAAAATAAATTATCCCTAAAGTTGCTGCACTCAACTCTAAAAAGAAAATGCCTTTCAAAATAGGTATATTCAAATAAGGCATTCCAAGAGTTGCATTAGGAATGAGCTTGTGCCCCTAAAGAGTTCGTGTTCATCTAAACAGCACAGTGTAAACCCTCCTCTAAGATACTTATATCGATCAGTTACAATTAAGACATCACTACTTTCAAAGGAATTATTACAACTATGATTAAAAATGTGTGTCACAAATGGAAACGCCCTGCAGAAGATTCTATCATTGCACATGGGGTTATCAGAAGCTGTGCACATCCAGATCTCAAGGCCTCCAGAAAACCTAGAAGAGAGAGCCTAAGGCCATGCCCGTGGCCACCCCAGCCAGCATGCCCAGTGCCAGATCACTATCATTGTCTCAATACCACTCATGGATGACGACTTGGTTGGTAGGCTGCTGTCCGTAAAGTCCTGTATATGGGTACTGGTAGGGCAGAGCATACGCTTGCCCATTTGCAGCATAAACAACTTGAGTTCCTGGTGGGTATGCACCACCATATGGACCATAGCCGCATGCCTGCTCAGGTGTCGGTGTGGCATACGCAGTGTACGGAGGAGGGGAAGAAACCACAGCTGTCTCATCAGTCATGACTGCAGAGCCCACATACGTTGTGTTGGTCCTGGAATCCTGGAGTGTAAATTTCCACGTTAAACAATCATCTGTACTTTCTGCACAAAGGCTGACAGTTTTCCCATCACAGCAAACAATCTGCAGCACAGTCTTTAGACTTCCTTTGTAGAGGCTGAATATCCCGACATTCGTGCCCCGAGCGGATGCTGATGCAGTCCACTGGCTTGTGGACCTTGTCCTGATACTCTGACGGGTCTGGTCATCATAATAGATCAGGTGACCATCCAACCACAGATCAAACCAATTCTTCTTCCAGTGTTTCAAAATAGTACTCTGTCGCAGCAACCATCCACTCTTCACAAATGCCATCTCTTCACCTGAGAACGCTCCCACAGCAGTGCGTGAACCAGGGCTGGGAAAGCAAGGACGCAGCTCAGCCTCCTCGGCTGGGATTTAGAGAAGGTTCTTTTCATCTCTCTTGCCCATTGATATA
>CAUYPK010014324.1:0-19914 GCA_963574355.1 Loris lydekkerianus
TTTCATGTTTACATGGATGGAGCTGGAACATATTCTCCTTAGCAAAGTATCCCAGGAATGGAAGAAAAAGTATCCAATGTACTCAGCCCTACTATGAAGCTAAACTATAGCTTTCACATGAAGGCTATAACCCAACTATCCCATAAGACTATGAGGAAAGGACCAAGGAAGGGGAAGGGAGGGGTAAGGTTTGGGTGGAGGGAGGGTGATGGGTTGGGCCACATCTATGGTGCATATTTTTATCTATAATAAAAAAAAAAGTCTAAATCATCTCAGTATGCCAGCATGTACATTTTCTTTAATTCTTGCTCTAATTTTTACCAATCTAAATGTATTGAGAAAATTTTCTAATATTTCCTTTACTGTTAGCCTTGAGCATAAATTTAATATCGCTTAAATTATTATCCAAAAAGAAAATAACAGTGCATTTGGTTGAACCTTGTGTGGTTGTTAGACCATGTATCCTAATCATAAGTGTGTCCCTGTGAGAAAGCTGCCTTCTAAACTCACCTGAAGTGAAAAATAAACATCACTCCTTAATTCAGGACTTTGGCTTACTCCTTTTTTTCCCATATAAATATGAGTCTTCCTTAGTTATAATAAATTCACTAAAAAAGAAAAAGTAAATTTTATCTTTACCATCCATCCATCTAACATGAAGATAGATTCATTTAACAGAAAGTTTAACTCTGGCGTAATTAATGCTCTGTAATTACTAGAAATTACGAGTTAATCTAAAATCAGTTGAGGAACTTGGCTCAATTCCATATCATTGAAAGATATTTACATGACATACATTAAAAAAGAATCCTATGATAAAATAGTAACCTGATTTCTTTATTGATTCTCTATAAAATGATGGCTTTTTTAATTCTACATTTCCTATCCATACACACAAATAAAAAGCAAATTTTGTCAATGTGATTTCCTACAAGATAATTAACCTGTTCTTATAAATTAGTACCATTTGGCAGTAAATTCCTAAGGATCACATTTTAAATACTTAAAAATAAAGTGCTATCACTTGTGGTTATTTGTTTATGTTTGGTTTTTATTTGTTGTCTTGATTATGATAACTCTTAATCATCATTAAAATCCTATTCTAAGAAGGATCATTGACCATTCATCAGAATGGTATTGATAATAATTTAAACAGGAAGAAAAAACTCTCAGGAGGAACTTATTTACACGTAGTTTCTACTCTACTTGTTTCTAAAAGTACAATTGCACTTTCTGTCTTTTTCTTGCTAAAAACTAGTGTTTTGGTAACTCATTTACTGGCCATATTTTAGCGACACCATTTTCCAACCTGAGTGACAAGTCACAGGAGAAACAAAGGCCACCCAAATAAGAAGACACATGCATGTTTCAGAGTGATTTCACAGCCCATACAGCACACTGCTAAATCACAGAGGAAGGCACCCCATGTCAGAAAAACACCAAAGCTGCGGCTAACCTCAGGTGGCTCTTTCAAGACTTCGTAGCACCATTGTTTTATCAGCATAAAGTTGTCTTGATTGATTGGGGCTGGGTGAAGACTAAGCCAATTTTCCTCTCCACCTTTTTCTTTTAATTAATAAAATCAATTTTTAAAAGATGACAACCACAAAACCCCAGCCTGAAGACACAAGTTAGAAAATGTGCTCTTCCCATGCTTTTATCCATTAAAGATACTGAGTACTGGGCAGTGCCTGTGGCTCAGGGAGTAGGGTGCTGACCCCATACACCCAAGGGTGGTAGGTTCAAACCTGGCCCCTGGCCAAAACTGCAAAAAAAAGTAAAAGATACTGAGTACCCATCGTGTAGCCACAGTGCTCTGTTCCTGCTGCCCTGGGCACTGCACACACAAACGCACAGCTTTCAGTCCGGCTTATCAACATAGCATCCTGTGGTTTCATTGCATTTTTCTTATTTTTAATACTTTAAATCATCCTCCTCCTCCTCATCAGCCACTGAGCACTCCAACATATGCGTTGTCTCATTCCATCGTAAAGCAATATAATGCATATTCTTGTACCATTCTGAGCTTAAAGACAGGAAACTGCCACCTGCATGGCCACCACCTTGTAAGGACAGATTCAGAACCTAATCTCAGGTTCATATATTTCCAAAACCATGTCTCTTAACCACTGCCTCTTTCAGATATATTATTACCTGCACATGGGGCTTCATTTACAATGAAGTGAAATCATTTACAAACTTATTCAAATGCTGGTGGTTCCATCCTCAGCTCTTCTTTCCTTTATCCACATCTATTCTCTCACCTCTTTGTAAGAGCTGTTCTGAAGCGGGTGTGATTGTTCCCTACCTCCTAACCTCCCTCTTTCCGATCAGGCACTCTTGACGCCAGATGAACTCCCCACACTGACATGAAGTACTCACCTTTGCTCAGAATTGTATGTACTGTGGACAGGTCATCCCTGGGTTATAAATGAGATAGGCTCTGTAAAGTTGTTTTTAAGTTGAATTTGTATGCAAGTTGAAACAGGTACATTTACCTATTACCTGTAATACCTCTGGTTTTTAAGTGTGAGTCATGCATCAGTTGGATGTTTGTAACTCAGGGTATATCATATAGACCACAGAATAACTCTATCAAAATCAGCATGGAGGAAATATTTTGTGTGAAAGTAAAGCGTTGTCACCTTATTGTTGATTGTGTAGCATAAAATGCAGTTTATCTCATTTTTCTTCAGTGTGAAAGTGCAGACTGTGACAAGTCAGATCATGGACACTGACTCTTTTCACAAACCAGGTGTCCTTTAAAGACACAGATATTTGATACAACCGTAGAATTCATTGTGACATGATTATCATTCTAAAAGCAAAAGAAATTCCAAGTCCAGAAGCAGGTTAAAAATAAATGAAAATAAAACAGCTTCTCATCTCACCATCAAATCAGAAAAAAAAAACTTAAATATTCTTCAAAATAAAAATAAAAAGATAGAAGGTGCTGTTAATTTCAAAGACTAATTTTCTTTTTTTAAATTTCAAATTAATATGAGGGTACACATTTTTAGGTTACATTGTTCTCACTTCCAATTTGTAGTTGTATAAAAGCCCCTCATCAGAGGGTGTGTTATACCCCCTCACAATGATTTTCTCAAATAAGACCCAGGATGCTAGCTGGAAGACTATCAGAATTAAAGAGTCCATGGTTGCATTCAATAGGCACTCCTGCAAAGGCAGGCCGATAGCACACTCTACATTGATGAAAGTGGTCTGTGTTCTAGATCAGTGCTTTCCCAGTGGCTGTCCAGGCTGCATGTAATGCTGAGGACTTAAACTGTGAGTAATGTAACTAAGGAACCAAATGCTTAATTTTATTTAATTTTAATTAATTTTAATTTAAATGGTCACATATGTCTACTGGCTATGGTATTAGACAACACAGCTCTAAATACAAACATCTGGCTAGCGAAAGTCACGGGAATCCTTACATGCCTGTGAGTTGAATGTGTTTCCCCTCCCAGGTGCTCCTTGTAGAGCCTTCTGCACTGATTACAGCAAGGGCTGGGCACTGAGCACCCTGATCCTGAATCCAGATGGATACCAGGTCAAAGCAAATCAGCAAAGGAACAGGCTCTTTACCTCCAGGATGCAAGCAAGGCTGCCCATAAGGTCCTGTGACATCCAGAATCACACAGGACAGTTGGAATTAGGGTCTGTCACACCTCAGAGCACACTGTAAGGCAAAGCTCTCTTATAGAGAAAAAAGAAATGTCCTGGCTCCCAGAGGACCGGGTGGAGTGTTTCATTTCTGGATAGAACAATGACAGCCCTAGTGAAGCAGGCAAGACCAGCATGATGTTATTTTATTCCTGTCCTCAATGTGCCATCAACAGGAATACCATGTCAGAGGTGGAGGCTGGGAACAAGAGAAGTGGGAGTGGGCACTGACAGGGTATATATTAGAGAGCAAGGTCAGTTTGCTTGAGCACAAGATGAACCCAAAGTAGGCACCAGGCGAAACAAGATAGGTTCTTAGTGCTCTGCTCAGACTCGGGACCCTCCCTCTGTTCTTACAGCCCAGCTCCACAGATCCTTCCCCATTGTTACACACACCCCACAGATGGCAGCTGGTTCTGGCCTCATGGCATGTACCTTCCATCACCCCAAACTCCACACACTCTCCCGTGGTGAAAGCAGTATTGTAACAGTGAGCTTCTTCCTTCCCTTTCCAAATTAGATGCCTTCAACAGACTTACCTACCCTGGAACAAAAGAACACTAACTCCTACCAGGACTCTATTCTAGCTTCTCTGATGGTAGATGCCAAAGTGTCTCTCACAGTACCCATTTCTTGGAAGATAACTCAGGACATTTTAATATCTTCAACACCAAATTATTAGCACTTTTTCATTTTCATATTCTACTTCTAATCTACTTCTGTGGATTTCTGGACTCTTGCCCTTCATAATCAAAAAGCACACTAATCATGCTGCTTCCATTATAGAAGGGGTACAATTTGATGTCTTAGAGCAGTAGTTCTCAACCTTCCTAATGCCACGGCCCTTTAATACAGTTTCTGTGAGTCACGACCCACAGGTTGAGAACTGCTGTCTTAGAGAATTAAGAGCAAAATTAAAAAGAATAGGATGGAGGGAGGAAGCTCGGTTAGAGGGCTCAAACACCTACAGCAACAGTTCAGGACAAGGTGTGGCCTGAATAGGGACATGGCATTGGGAGCAGAAAGAAGAGACCTACTCAAGAGCAGCTCCATCCGATTGGTTGTGCCCTCCAAAATGCTATGCTGAAATCCTCACTCCAGAGGTGATGGTGTTAGGAGGTGGGGTCCCTGGGAGGTGATCAGGGCATGAGGGCAGAGTCCCCTTAAATGGCCTTAAATGGGATTGTGGCCTGGAAAGAGCTTGCTTGCTCCTTCTACTACTTGAGGACAGAGGGAAGGTGCCACTTATGAACCCAAAAGTGGGCCCTCACCAGGCACCCCACCTGCCAACACCTTGATCTGCTACTTCTCAGCACCAGAACTGTAAGAAATAAATTTGATTTATTTCTCAGAAGAACAGATGGAGTGTTTCATTTCTTGATAGAATAAGGACAGCCCTAGTGAAGCAGGCAAGGCCAGTGTGATGGTTTTTTGTTCCTATACTTACTGTGCCATCAACAGCAATACCACCTCTGAGGCGGAGGCGGGGGACAGGAGAAGTGGCACCAGACACCTTGTCCCGAACTGTTGCTGTAGGTGTCTGAATGCTTTAACCTGAATTTCTCCCTCCATCCCATTATTTTTAATTTTACTCTTGATTCTCCAAGATATCAAATTGCACCCCTTCTATTCTACATAATGAAAGCAGCATGGTTAGGATGTTTTTTGATTTATTTATTTATTTGATTTATTGATTTGTTTGATTAGGTTGCTTATGAGCTTCCCGTTTTTTCATATTTTGTTATAGCAAGCCAAAGGTCTAAGACTTGGGTTTAGAAAGTACTCTTTCCAGAAACACTTCCCCAAGCACACCCTGCTGCAGGAGAGTGTCCTCACCTCCACCCTTGCCGTGCCCTCTGGGGGGTCCTGATCCCAGTGCACTGTGCTATGCGCAGGCTCTGCCCCTCAGATCAGCCACTGTGCCACACACACTTCCATTACTTTGTGCTCAGTATGGCACTAGATACGCTAGCTGGGAAATCAGGAATTAGAGCCTATACATTTATTCACATTATCATACACCACATACTTTCCTTTTATCCCCTCTAATTCCTCTCCCTTACCTCCAGTTTCTAACTGATAAAATTGATGAATAACAGCAGAAAAGATTAGCTGAAGGTTTTGAGGATTTGATGTCAAATCTAAATTAGACTATCCTGGGAATTGTTCTGATCATTGGAGTTCAATGTGTGTCTAAACAAGAAAAGAGAAAAGGAATAAAAAAGAAATCTTAAGAGAATATCAGGAAGATGTCCAATTGTTATTTCTGTCTTTGGTTTTATTCACCTCATAGGCTTTCTTCAAGGAATTTATTTGAAAAAAATATGAGCAAACTTAAAACTAACTTAAATTTAGTTCTTTAAGTAAACAGTGAATAAAAATCCTTGCAAGAGATACAAAAATTAAGATGAGCTAATTTGCTGTTTTGACAACCAAGAGGTGGTTGTCTCCCCACAGACATGAGCGGAAAACTGGGGTTTGAATGGTGTTATCACAACCTCCAAAGGACGCTGGTTCCCTCAGGATCGTGAGCTTGTGTCAGCCAGCAAAAGGAGGCAACCACACACACACACACACACACAAAGCGCACATTAAAAGCACAATGAAAAAAAGGAAAATCATTAAACACAGAAACCATCTGTGCCTCTGCTCCATGCAGGCTTATTTTTCCAATACCTTACATACTTCAAATACTTCAGTAGGACTCCTCCGTTTGAGTAGAAGAAAAGAAAAATAACAAAATTCAATATTTTATTAAGCAGATTATCTATATTGACATAAAACTTGGATATTCTTTTTAAAATACAAATATATCCTTTGTTTGTTTGGGGAAGCTCCTTGTGTCTGTTTCTTTGGCCAGACGGGTACCATTCCCATGTTACTCTCCTGTGCTGAGCATGAATGTGCTTCCAACCTTGGGTGACTTGGTGAGGATTCTTCTAGGCTGTGTCATGGGGCCGTTCTACACTGTTCAAGCTGCTATAACAAAATAGCATAAAATGAATATCTTATATACAACAAAAATGTATTTCTCACAACTCTGGAAAGTTCAAGGTTGAGGCACATTCTGCACTGGTAAGGGCCTGCTTTCTGGTTCACAGACCACACATCTCACTGTGTTCTCAGGTATCAGAAGGGGTGAGAGATTTCCCTTTAGGACTCTTTTATAAGGCACTAATCCCATTCATGAGGCTCTGACCTCTTCACCTAAGTACCTCCAAAAGACCCTTCTTTCTAATACCATCACCTTGAAGGTTAGGTGAATTTTGAAGGGACACGAGCAGTCAGACTATAGTGCAGGCTAAGACTAAAAAAAAAGAAAAAGAGAAGAAGAAAAATTGCTAGTAGATCTTTTTAAAAAATCCTTTTATAGCATAGATAAATAATAGTGCTAACAATAAGTTTTAAATATATGCCAGGTATCTTTTTTCCTCTTTAAGAACAATTTCTGCCTCTGTAAATGTCTCATTTATTGAATATATATACATATATACATATTATTTTTCATTTAAAAAATGTTCAGCACAAATTTTTTACTTGATTGCAGAGTTTGAAGATGAGAAACTGAGCAGGCTGATGCAGGTAGAACCTACCAGACTATATTGTATCCTTGTATAAACTCTTGTTGTCAAATCTTCAACCATAATCTGATTGCAGAGGCATTGAATAGATTTGTAATTATGAGTTTATTTCATGGAGTGTGCAGTTTTGTAAAACTTTCACAAAGCTCTTTTACACCCTTCCTCTTCATTAAAATTAGTTTTTCTAGGAAATTTTATTTGAAAACATGTGTTTCTAACTAGATGCTTGTGCTGTGCAAATAATTATGACCTTCATTCAAAAGCAATCCTTGACCTTCTTGTACAATTACCAGACAAATAAAATAAAATAACATTGCCAATGCACTACAAACTTTGTGTTTACCTGGAAGCAAATGAAACTAAGAGATCATATGTTTTAAGTTTAGTTCTACAATTTCAGAAGCCCTGATCTTTGAAGCTGTTCTGTATTGCTTTAGAAACCTGTATTTGCTACAGTGAATCCACAAGGGAAATTTCCCATAGAGCATTGGCAGGAAAACTTCTTCAGGTCTCCTAGAACAAATATTTTCCTCCTTACTTACCAAGAGTTTAAAATGTACTTCAACTCTACCTTATGTGATATTTTACCTCTACCTTATATGACATTTTACATAGGAATATAAAGTTGACAATTAGAGATGCCCACATACTTAAGCAATGTGCTCTTAGGCTCTTCTTTCTTGGGTTTAAAAATAGTAAGCTGTTGCCATCACTGTGAATCTTCTGTATGAGCTATTTGGAACTTTGGATCCGAATGAGCCATTTGTCTCCAGGTGCTAAGGAACCAGGTATCCAATGACTTCCTCTCTTTTTGGAATTCCATCCTCATATCCATGGTTCTAAATTGTGGCTTCTGTGAGTCCCACTGTTTTTTCCTTCTTTCTAGGAATAGTTTTCATGATTCAACTTACTAAAACAAGCAAAAAGCTAACAGACAAACACTTCTCACTCTTAAGCTACAGTGAGCATTACTCCACTGCTATTTGTGCAACACGGTGTCTTACTATCTCTCTCACAACAAGATGTAGTCACCATCGCCAGTTCTGATTCAGAAATCACAGCTTGAGTCAGAAATCAGAGCTTGGGTCCCAAGACAAACTATACAGTGTAATATAACTAATTCCTGTGTACCCTTATTATGTTAATGGAACATAGGTCATCAGTATTATTTGCCAAACCTGTGTTCCCTGGATACACACATTACTTTTTAGTTTTTGTCTAATTCTACAAATAACTGTATTTGAATGTTGGGTGTTCCTCAACCTACAAAATGTTTCACTCACTTTGCTCAACTCTTATACACAAGCTGTCCAGAGTTAACTTTATCTATATATTCATACCTGCAATGATAATAAAGATAAGAGGAGTAGTGACTTCTGCTTCACAGGATGCTAGATTCGCATTTAATTACCTTTCCACAAAGAGTGGGGATAACTTGAATTTGTACTTCACTACTGAAGGTTACCCTTCTTTAGTAGCAATAGCTATTTGAAATACCAAGGTCATTGCCACGGGTAAAAGAAAGGTTCTAACGTCATCAAGCGTATGGAGGGAGGTATCTGCCAAGACAGTTTGCAAGAACAAGTGTCATTGGTTGTGACAGGACTCTGGATCTTTTGCTAAGTTTAGAATCCCCTTAAGCATATTGAGGTTCAAGTACCATTAACTCTTGGCAAAATTCTCCTTCCCAATTCAAAGAACAAAGGATTACTAAAGCTCATGAAAAAGATTCTCAAATTTCAAATAGCTTTTAAAAAACATTTAATGAGTTAAGAGTAATTGAATCAGAAACATATGGATTAAATTTTTCTTGAAATTCATAGGGGTTTAATATTAGGAGAAAAAAATCATTCAGTAAAACCCCCAAAGACTAGTTGATCTCATTAAAAGAAAAACAAAAAACTAGTAACACTTTGTAAACTTTCATCACCACCCATTTTTCTTTATCTGAAAAGTTTTGTGGCTTGGGTTTGCGTGGACTATAATTCTATCGATAGATAATGTATCTGTCTATGGAAGAATTCAATATACGAAATGCTTAGAACTTCACAAGATTGATCTTCTTACTTGCCTTCATGTAATGTAACTATGTAATAGCCTCATCCATCTAGAACTGGGTTATCAACCTGTTTAACCAATATGAACTTTCTTTGGTAAATCTAATCACACACAGATTCACACTATAGGTAGGTGAGGGGCAGGAAACAGTCTTTGTCCCTGTCTATGATGGCTTGTAATCAACCCTGTGGGATTGCAGAACACAGTTTACAAATCTTTGGTCTAGAATCTAGCCAAGAATAAGGAAACACACAAAATAAAAGGGGGTAGGGTGATTTCTACGAAGTCAAAATGAAAATTACAGAGATTGTGAAACTATTAGAAAATTCTTTGATCAGAACCATTATATTCCTACTTTACAAACAATTCTAATAAGATTTGATGTTTATTGTTTATATTCACAGAAGATTGGCAGTGGAAAATTAGAAGAGCCATAACTAAAGGAAAGATTGATGGGGAAGAAAGAGAAAAAATATATAAAAATCTATATAGTTTTTAAAAGGTTATTAAGTCCCTCTCTTTAGGTTTGGGGGAAATGATCTTCTACTTCAATGGAGTTTCAGAGTATCACTGAATCAAATGCAGTATGATAAGTAGCATGCATAATTAAGATCTCAGCACTTATGTTCATAAATATTATAAAGCAATAGAAAACAGTATAGCACTATTACCTTTTATTCAAAGTATACGTAACATACAAAACCTTTGTTGTAGGCTCCTAACAAACAATAAATATGCCATGGTACAATCTGTCCTATGCTTAGATTCCCCTGAAATTTCTTCCATGCAAATTTCTTCTACAACTTAATTACATAAAATAGCAAGAAGGCCTCATCAGTAGGTGCAGAAACACTTGGATCTCTGTGGTTTTGTAAGGCTATGGTAACAGTCTGTACAGCTGAGGAATAGCATTCATTCCTGTAAGTACATGATCCACAGATAATACAAAACTCATCTACATCTATGTTTTTAGACACAGGGAATTCTTTTTGGAAATGTGGCAGCAACGTGTTAGGTGTATTCCTAGCTGGAGACAGATGCAAGAGTCAGAGTAACACAGAATCTATGGATCGAGAAAGAAATATCAAATTCCCTTAGAGTAGAAGTGGGCGTATCATCTTGGCACAGTGCCAGCTCTAGGTGGGGCACAAAGATCTGTGGAAATTACTAATAGCAACAATTTGGACTTCTACACATTAAACCTTAAAACATAATAATACAACATATGCCTTCTTTGATAATACCACAAGGATTCCTGATGGTTAAAAAAAAAAAAAGCTAAAATGATATTTGAGATTTCTTTATTTAGATGCATAGAAATATGAATCCCAGATCTTAGATATTTGAAAAAATGCATTCTTTAGAATATTTAATTCTGGTGATATGAATGTTACCAAGAAAGGCTTTCCTCGTTAGAGAGAAATTCCAAGCTACTGACGGATTCTGCAAATTATTCTCCTGAGGTTTACCCTTTTACAATCACTTAGAATTGAACCCCCACAAAAACTAGAAACCCAAGTGGGGGGAAACTGGAAAAGACAAATACAAGGGCACAATGTAAAAGTAATGCAGTGTATTCCTTGTCCAAAACTTACTTTGTAGCAGAAATAGGGCTATTTCTATGGATTTAATGATTTTGCAAAATTACTGTGGTGAATTCAATGGCACTATCTCATTCCCTTAAAACCCTAACACCTATCAAAGAACTCTGCCAATTTCCATCCCAGCACAACAAAGACCTCACTCTCCTTGAAGCTAAGCCAAGATCTGTTCTTCTGAGTTGAATGTCTGTGTAGAGGCTGCTGCCAAATGTCTTGAGCCCTGGAACCTCCCATGTGAGTCCTGACTGCTCCTGGCTGCAGATTTACAGCCTGGTCCTACAGGAGGAGGCCTATTCTTCGGGAGCCTGAAGCTTTGCGACCTTCATCCCTGAGAGAGCTGGGCGTAGAAAACATGTTATTTTCCTACACTGTACCTTTAGTTTGGCAATAATAGAAGAAAAAACTGTGATTCCAATGTTGAAAAGAAAAAGGTCAATTTGTGACTAATGCAATACAAAAGAAAGAATGCTTAAGGAAAATGGTTTTGAAGACACCATGTACTAACAAATTAACTACTGTGGGGAGGGTAAGCAAGAGGTTTTGCTGAGTTAAAAGATACATTTATTTTTCTCTTTCTGTGGTTTCCAATTTCAATAAGGTCTAGAGAAAAGCAACCCAGATACTTGTAGTTGGAGATTTTCACAGGAGAGGCTCAGCTAGCCTTTCCCTCTCTCATGGTCAGGTACTGAACTGCTATTGACAAAGTTTGTCTGGGGTGTTTTGTTTTTAACATTCAACATGTTACTTTCTGGAGTGTAAAATGCCAGACTACAAAAAAAAAAAAAAATTAGAGACGAAAACTACATAGCCTTTTATAAAAAAAAAATTGTGTTAAGCTAAATCTTTATATAACAGAAAAACTCATGTTCTAATATTCTGAAAGCTCCAATAACTTTTTATGAGGAAATCTAAGAACAGCAAGCTGAAGAAAAGTGCTTGGGCACAAGTGGAGAGGACTGGCTGTTTTAGAGAGATAATCAGAGATGGAACAGACCAAAGGCGACATAATTTTCTGTACTATTAGAATTGCTCTAGCCTCTGGGTAGAAATCTGCCTATTACATACTGGTGCCCCAGCTGCAGACTGTTTGCAGACTCTGTCCACATTTGGAAAATCATTTAGCATCACTCACAGCCAGAACCTTGTGTGTGTGTGTGTGTGTGTGTGTGTGTGCGCGCGCGCATGCACACATACATTTTTACTAAAGTAATGTGGCTGATATTTAAAAATAAAATAATACTGAGTACTTAAAATTGAAAGCAAGAATGCCCTGTCTCCTGCACACCCCATCCAGCACCACTCCTAAACAGGCAACCACTGTTCACAAGGCTGGCAATGTCCCCTGGCAGTGAACTCCATTTCTCTGAAAATATGGATTTTTTATTCCTCATTCCAGATTATTTGTTACCTATTGACTCACATTCACAGCAGATTAGAATTTAATTCACCTGATCTCCTAACAAAGCTCTAATTCTGTTTTTTTTTAAATTTCTCCACCTTTGCAATCTCAGAGAATACATACTTGCCTCTTTTTCTTGTTCTTACTAGGTCTCCTGGTGGTACAGTTGCAATCATCACTTGACCTCTAACAATTACAGGGCAGACAAAGCTCTCTAAGTGAAAAACAATTCAAAAGGGAGGGCTTGCTGGTCCACTCCAGGCTGCATGGATCTGTTCTCTGAACCATAAAAGCTCTGCAATATACAGCAATTAGATTCATTATATAGTTACCAACCTTTAGCAAATTGGTAAAATGAATCAATTATTCTGTAAATTGAAATGTAACAGGCTGTGCATTGCTGCCAAGGGGTGGGGCAATGCGATCCCCTGGGGGCTGCCAAGTGCACAGGTAACAATCCGGGTGTCTGCTAATGAGGAAGGGAGACATAGAGGAGCGGTACCTGGGAAACCTGGGAACTGCTAACTTTAGAAGTCTTTGCCACGTGCCCTCTCGCTATCTCTTGAGTCACCTTAAGCTATCTTTAAACAGGTCTCCACACCAGAAAGGCCTTATATTATGAAAGAAACAAAAAAAGGAAGGTCCCTACCAACTCTGAGTGGTTCTTTTCATTCCTACTAATCACAACCAGTGGCATTCTTCCTCCCCACAGCAGCTTTATTGGATAACGATAGTATGCACTCTTCCCCTCACAAAGTTTTCTGGATCTTTAACCATGAGTCACTTGGAAATAACTGTTCTGCCCAACGCAGCCATGTCACTGTCCTCTGGACTGACTTCAGTCTGTTTCTTCCTCTGTAGTATGTGGGTTGAGAAGTAGCTTCTGGACAAAACTCCATTAGTCACTAATCATATGGCCTTGGCACGTCATATAAGCTCTCAAAGCTGTGGTTTCTTTGCACATGATTGCTTTTAATGTCCAAGAGCAACAGGAAAATCAGAGAACTATAGAATCTTAAATGTGGGAAAAAAGTCTCAAAAGTCTTAAAATTCCAGCTCTTTCTAAATACATAAATCCTTCCCTAGTGTCCCTGGAACGTGTCAGTTAGTGCCTGAATTCTTGTAGTAATGGGGAATTGAAAATGATACTTCAAGTGTGGTCTGACCTGAATAGAGAACAGTGGGATTATTAACACCCTTAATCTCCACACTGTTCTTCTATTTAAAACACACACACACACACACACACAAAACTAAGTTGCACTATATTCATATGTAGTTTTTGGTTGATACATCATACTTTTGGCTCATTTGGTGCCTATGGTCACAGAAAACAATGAGAGTTATCCACATGTACACACACAGACACACACACATATCCTTTCTACCATATTCTGAACTTAATGTATTTTTTTCCAAATGCAACTGCTTCATTTTTTTTTTTTCTAAATGGTATGTTGCTTTTTGTTGTTGTTCTTCTCTGGTTAAACAGGTTTATGTTTAAAAAAACAAACAAACAACAACTCTTTTTGAAGATTACATATGAAGGGAAACGTCAGTTATACCAGGGTTATATTCCGTTTGACCACCTTCAGATCTTTTTCTTCCCTCTATCTGTGTGTTTCTCTCTGTCAGTGCACATATATGTACTAACTCTCTCTTTCTCTTTCTGACACCCCTCCCCCAAATAATGGCACATTGGATTGCATGTGAGAGAAAATCCCATTTTAATAAATTGATTTATATGACAATGGGGATTTTAAATCTGTGTGGCTCTGAGGCCAGAGATAGGGTGGGTTTAAGGGTTTACTGCTGCAGTGCTCAGCAATGTCATCAAGGGCCTGCCTCTATTAGCTTTCTCCACTCTATTTTCTGTGGCAGCAGCTTCACCAAGGATGTCTCATTTTCTTATGGTATCAGAATTGGTCCCAGGTATAATTGGAACAGCTATGTGCATATTCATACCCAAGGAGAGGGACTGTGAGCCGTTTATGGAAATTCTCTTAGGAGAGCAAACTATTGTCATTACCACAAGTTTCCAGCAAACATATTCTTCCAAATCACTCATTGGTAGAAATTACTTGTCTACTTCTGAAGAATCACTAGTTGTACCCAGGTGATCATCAATTAAGGACTTAATCACTCCATTCCTGGGGCCAGAGGTAGAGGTAGCTTCCCACCAAACTCATGGACTTGAGTGGAAAATGTCTACACAAAATTTATAAACAAAATTTACTAAGGGAAGAGAAATAGATCCTGGTGAAGTAACTACAGTTTGTACCATACATTTAAGATATGTAGGTGGATGGATGGGTGAAAGAAAGGAGGCACGGATGGATGGATGGCTAGGTAGACAGACAGATACATGGACAGAGAGATATAGAAGATCAAATGAGAAATTTGTTCTAACCTGCTTTTTAGCAACCATATTCCAGAAATATTTGTATGTCCACCTTCATTCTTATTTTATTTATTTATTTATTTATTTATTTAGACAGAGTCTTAATCTGTTGCCCAGGCTAGAGTATAATATCCTCAGCCTAGCTCATAGCAGCCTCCAACTCCTGGGTTAAGCCACCCTCCTGCCTTAGCCTCCCAAGTAGCTGGGACTACAGGTGCCTGCCACAATGCTCAGCTAATTTTTGTATTTTTAGTAGACAAAGGTTTTTGCTCTTTCTCAGACTGGTCTCAATTCCTGAGCTCAAGAGATTCTCCTATCTCAGCCTCCTAGGATTATAGGCTTGAGCCACCTCATTCAAGCTCTTATATCATTTTAAATGGTAAATAATATCCTGGTGTGATCATGACTAATTATTTTAATCAGTCTCCCATTATTGTACTGTTAGGATGTTTTCAATTCTTTATAGCTTATGCCCAATGCTGAAAAAAGGTCTTTGTGTACACTATGCATGCTTTCTGACACAATTTTCTGCTTACTTATATTTAAATTTTTTAAATATAATTTGTGAGTCAAAGGATAGGAACATATAAAATTTCAAGACATTTGGCCAGATTGTTTTTCAAGAAGGCTATATACATTTATTTTATTACCAATAGTATAGGAAACTGCTTATCTAGACTCATCTTCACCAAAAAAATATATTTTAATGTATTTGATATGATTTCTACCTAAAATATAGTAGAAGAGGAAATTACAACTTCTGTTCATTTATTTGGCAGTTCTTTTCTTGCTAGTGGGATTGGACATCTGGACACGTGATTGTCTAACCTAGTCTTTCTTTTGCCTATTTTGCTAATGAGGTCTTCATATTTCATATAATTTGTAAACGCTTTGTCAGTGTTTAACTTCTGGTATATTTGTTGCACATTAGTTATTGCTTATTTGTCTTTCAATTTTATTTATGGTGTTTTTGCAATATGAAGATAAAATGGTACAATGTAATTAAAGTCTGTTGCTCTTGTTTTATATTTTGAATGTTTTAAGTTTAAAATAAATAGGAGCTCACATATTAAATTTAAAATAAATAAAAACTCCATATGTACATGTGTTTCCAGTACATGTATATGTTGATTGAAAATGCCATCTACACATTTCAAATCACTGAGAATTTTTTTTTTCCAGAAAATGATTCTGAGTACCTGGAATATGGATTCCAACCTAAAAGTTTGTACCAGAAAAAGTTTTGGAAAAAAATCAAACATTTATATGTAAAAATCTATAAAACTGTTAGAAAGAAGCATGGGAGATGTTCATATCATCTTAAATCGGGGAAGATTTTCAAATGTATTATGAAACACTGAATTCAAAAAAGAAATTTTCAAATATAATATAATATTAAATTCTGAAGACAAAAAAAGAGTACAATAAATTCTAAAGTAAATTTAATAATTTAGAAATATGCATGTTAATAAAGAATTATGTCTTGTGCCTGGGAAACAAAGTAAGACCCTGTCTCAAAAATACAAAAACAGGGAGGCGTCTGTGGCTCAGTGGGTAGGGCACCAGCCCCATATACTGAGGATGGTGGGTTCAAACCCGGTCCCAGCCAAACTACAACAAAAAAATAGCCAGGAGTTGTGGCAGGCGCCTGTAGTCCCAGCTCCTCCGGAGGCTGAGGCAAGATAAATACCTTTCATAAGCCTTTATCTTGCTCAGGATTTCATTGGAAATAGGTAAAATGTGTAATAATTGGTCAAGAAATGTAACCAATTCCATGAACTCCTATTTATAATACTCTCCTTTAACTAACCACTTGACCCTTTGAGTTGTTTTCCAGAAATAATGGACTCAAACTCCTAGTCTCAAATGATCTCAGCCTCCCAAAGTGCTGGGATTATAGGCATGAGCTACCATACTGGACCTGAAAGAGAGTTTTTTCACAAGTCAAAGGAACTGATATTCTGAAGGACCCTTAGAAGACTCAAAGATGCAAAAATTCATCATCCTCCACAACCTTCCCCCCATGCAGGTAGTCCCCTATGAGATATACACCATGACCTGTCCCAAGGCATGCGGCCCCTCCCTTAAAAGCCCAGAATCTCTGTTAGTCAAGGAGATGGATTGAAGGCAGCTTCACCCATTCTCCTGGCAAGACATATGCCTTATTAAAAATTTCTGTCTTTCTTGGCAATCCTCCTTGTCTCAATAATTGGATTTTTGTGCAATGAGTAATTGGACCTAGACCAAAACCCCCTTGTGGTTTCAACAACAAAATGATACACTAAAAATACTGAATCTTTCCATCAGGAAATATAGTGCCTTTCTGCAATGATAAAATGTTCTATTATTTTCTTTACACAGGTTTCCTACACCTAGGACGTATAATTTCTTGCTATTTTTATCCCTGAACATCTTAATTTTTGTGGATTTCGTGTTTGAGTCTTCTTTTTATATCCCATTTCTGGATGATTTTTTGTTAGTTTGTAATAATGTATTTGATTTAGATCCTTTTTTAAAAAATGTAACTGTTGACTGCTGAATTCTAATAGTATTCTGCCTTAATTCCTTGGATTTTTGTAGGGGGCAATGGTATCATCAGCAAAAATTGATATTTTGTTCTTTATTGCCTATATTTAGGCAATTGTTTTGCTTATTTCTCCATTTGCAATGCTTGATGTTTTCAGAGTAATTTAAATAGTAATAATAGACAATAATAGTAATGGACACTTATTACTTATTCCTGCCTTTGATGGGGATGTAGCCAATATCCTTCTCTTATGCAATACACATCTATCCAAATGATAACAACCAGCAGAGTTTTATAGCAAGCATCTATTAAAAGTCAACCAAGATGAGTATAGCAAACAACAATGTAATGCATATTTCAAGATAGCTAAAAAAAAGAAGATTTTTAATGTTAACACAACAAAGAAGTGATAAATGTTTAAAGTGATGATGTGGTAACTAGCCTGATGTGAGTGTTATCAGAAGAAGAGGGTCCTGCCTAACCTGTCACTGTCTCACCAGTATGCAGAGACAGGGACAAGTCCACCAAACTTTATTTGTCAGAGGCCATCAATTTTGGAGAACAATGAGAGTAGCCTCTCCAAGACTGTTCTCTTCTTCCATTTCCAAAACCATATTTATATATATAAAAAACCATATTAACCCTTATCTTAAACAATAATTAAACGTTATCTTACACAACAATAATCGGCATAACCCACGACCCAAAACAACATTTCTAATTCAAAAGTTAATCTCCTAAGTTAATAGCCTCAAACTACTCAAGATATATATTTTTAGATTATAGTTAAGTTTGCAAAACAATAAGAATGGGTGACATGAGGTGAAGGTCACGTAGGACCTAAACCAGCCAGATCAGCTCTGTCATCTCACCCTAGCCTGACTAACTCCATCTTGTTCTCACTACAGCGCTTTCATGATCATTATGCAATGTACATGTATATGTGCACTGAAACATCTCCTTGCACCCTGTAAATATGTATGTACACTCAATGCAAATTATCGATAAGCAATAAAGAACAAAATATACATGGGGTCTCTCTATACCGAACACATAGGTTAGGAGAGGAAGACAGATAACAAACATGTAAACTGATAAATCAGTTATTAAGACCCTTCTTAGGTACAAATGGTGGAGGGTTATATGTAGATCCTATTTAGATAAAGCATCAGGAAAGTACCTGTGAGGAAGAAAGGGCAGAAAGGAAAGTATAAGTGAACTCCCAGAGTCTGGAGAAGTGTGTCTACACCATGAAGGGCCAGTGCAGCATGGACAGAGAGCAGAGTATGTGAATGGACAGTATTGCCAGCTGTAGTGAGGTTTCTAAACCCCAGTCTGAGGTGGACTTTAAGTCATTAAGGAAAATGCAAAGTTATTGCAGTGTTTTAAGTCGGGGAAGGATATGATGATATTTAATCATAAAAAAAGTTGACTTCTTGTAGTACAGTGGTTCTCAACCTTCCTAATGCCGTGGCCCTTTAACACCATTCCTGTGGGTTGAGACCCACAGGTTGAGAATCACTGTTCTAGTATGTTAACCTTCGTGAATGGGGTAAGAGATTAGAACAAAAGAGGAGAATAGACCAGACAATAATGGCTCTGCTTAAAGAAGAAGCATTAGATAAAGTGCATTTGGGTTGGGTTCAAAGTATATTCAAAGTTCATTAACCATGCAGGCCTTAATGTGGAAGAGTGTGGAGTCCTTTAGAGAGAAGAGAAAGACTTGGTGGACAGTGGAATTGGAGGAGTAGGGTTGCAAGTTCATTGTTCAGGGTGTGGATGGGACAGGATTACTCAAAAAGAAAGGCTGGGGTTGTGTGTGGACAACCTGGAGCTCTCAGCAGGCAGAGGATATTAATGTTCGGGAGTCCTGCTAAAGCTTGGCAGAAAAAAGTATAAGGATCACAGATTATCCTAAGAAATCTGACTTTGATTATAAACTCATTGGGAAAAGTCCTGAGAAATACTTAATGGAACCTAGAGCTTGAAGCTAGAAAAAGTGGGGGAAACAGGTAACTAGGGTGTCATCAGTGTTAGCATTCTGATAAAAGGGCATAACCACCCATGTTGGAGGTTGAGGAGCAAGGCAGTGGGAGGACTGGGGGCTGCATTGGATGGGTCACTGGGAAGTAATAGGCAACCTTGACAAGGGCCAGCTGGAGCTTTATAGAGTGTAAAGATAACTTGAACGCTATTCCCGAAACCATCCAAGCTCTGCCTGTAATAATCTGGAGCACAGACAATACACTGATGATCCCAGCAAGTGTTTCACTTTCTCTCCTATTACCAATCTTGCCCTCAGGCCAAATCAGACTCATGTTTGTGTTTGGAGAGATACGTGTGTCAGCCACTTCATGGATGTTTAAAGCAGTGGGTGACAGCGGAGAGAGCATTGGTTTTGGAGTCAAAAGATGAACCACACCAGAGCCATACAAGAGCTCATGATTTTGTATTAAACGTTGATTTCAGAGCAAAGAATGAGTTCAAAGCTAACAATGATTTTCATGATCTTGTGAGATCCTGAACATGGGCAGACCCTCTGCAGGGGTGGCGAACAAGTTCGACTACGCGCTCGGAGATCGCTCCTCAGAGGTCCCTCCTCAGAAGCAGCATAACAAAATCCAAACTTGGCAAAGAGCCACAGTATACAAAATAATGATAAGAGGCAAAGAGCCGAA
>CAUYPK010014325.1:0-21667 GCA_963574355.1 Loris lydekkerianus
ATATACAGTCTGAAATATTTTCACCGAACTGGTTAACATAGCCTTCATGGCATTTTCTTTTTTTTTTTTTCTTTTTTTCTTTTTTCTTAATCAAAATACCATGAATTTATTTTTTGACTTGACATCATTGTGAATTTTTGCTTCCAAAATTTACATCATGGCATTTTCTTAATTATTTAAATAACAAACTTCTAAATGACCTGGGGGTCACCACTAGACACAAAAAAGGAAATAAAGTATTTTAACTGAATGACAATGAATATAGAAAATAGAAAAATTTATGGAATGTTGCTAAAGCAATGTTTAGAGGGGAATTTATAACACTAAAATGACTATGATAACAAAGAAGAAAGACCTTAAATGAGTGCTCCTGGCTTCTATTTAAAAAAGAACTGGAAAAAAGAGCAAATTAATTCTAGAGTAATCAGAAAAAGGATTATTATTGCAATAAGAGTAAAATCAATGAAATAGAAAACAAAAATAAAAATCAATGAAACCAAAACCAGAGTTTTAGAGCAAATCAAGAAAATGGATAATTCTCTAGTCTAATTGCTCAGGGGTGGGGAAAGAAAACACAAAGCACTATGGCAGGATTCATAGCAACTCTTACACATTACTATTCAAAAATTTCTGTTATGTTACTTTGCCATTGCTCTGTAACAAATTACCACAAATGTATTGGCTTAAAATGGCAAATATTTATCTCATGGTTTCTGTGGGTCAGCAATCTGGGAATGGCTTAACTAGATCCTTGGCTTGGAATCTCACAAAGCTGTAATCAAGGTATTGGCTGGGCGGCATTTTTACCTGGAGGCTTGACTGTGGTAATCTGCTATCCTCTTGGCTAGAAGCCCTCACTCAAGGGGAGAGGATTAGACAAAGCATAGACACTAGGAGGCAGGGATCATGTGGGGTCAATTAACAATCTGCCTGCAACATATGCTTAAAAGACTTTGGCAGCAACAGAATCTTAAACAACATTGATTGAATCCAACAATGCATGAAAAAGAATTATACAATGTGACCTAGTGGGATTTACTTCAGATATAGGAGACAGGCTCAACATTTGAAAATCAATTACAGTAGTCTCCCCACACCTACCTTCAGTGATGTCCCTTTCCATGGCTTCAATTACCTGTGGTCAACCCTAGTCACAAAATATGAGATGGAAAATTCCAGAAATAAATAATTCATAGACTTTAAATGGTGTACTATTCTGAGGAGCATGAAGAATTCTCATGCTGTCCTTCTCCATCCTACCTGGGACATGAATCAACCCTTTGCCCAGGATATCCATGCTGTATATGTTACATGCCTATTAGTCACTAAGTAGACATCTAACTTATCAGATTGACCATTGTGCTATCACAATACTTAGGTTCTGGGAACCCTTATTTTACTTAATATTGACCCTAAAGCTCTAGAGTAGTGTTCTGGAAATTTGGATATGCCAAAGAGTAACTATACAATGCTTCTTTGAAGTGAAAAGGGGAATGTTCTCAACTTGATAATGAAAGAAAAAATTACTTACTGAGGTTGCTAAGATTTGTGGCAAGAACAGGAATTCTATTTAGGAAATTGTGAAGAAGGAAAAAGAAATTTGTGCTAGTTTTGTTGTTGCACCTCAAACTGCAAAAGTGACAGCCACAGTACATGATAAGTAGCTTAATTAAGATGAAAAAGGCATTAGTTTTGTAGGTGGAAGACATACATGTACAGAAGTATGTTTTGATTGACAGCATTTGCAGTTATGGGCATCTGCTAGGGTCTTGGAACATATTCTTCATGGGTTGGGGGAACAACTGTAATGTCATACATTACATTAATAGCTAAAGAAGAAAACTCACATGATTATATGTATAAAGGTAGGAAAAACATTTGACAACATGCAGCAATCAATCATTATAAAAAACTTCAATAAACTAGAAGAGAGAGGAACTACCTCAACTTGATAAAGAATATATCTGCAAAAAACCTACAGCTAACATCATACTTCAGGGTGAGGAACTAGGCACTTTTCCATTAAGACCAGGAACATGGCAAGAATGTTCCCTCTCACCACTGCTTTTCAAAATCATAGTGGAAGTTATAGCTAATGCAATAAGAGAAGAAAGTAAAATAAAAAGCATATGGATTGAAAAATAATAAATAAGCTGTCTTTTTTTTTTTTTTAATCACAGATGACAAGATTATGTAGAAAATTCAAAGAACTCTTCCATACATGCACACACAATCTTAGAACTAATAAGCAAGTATAGCAAGGACATAAGGTTACTATACAAAAGTCATTAATTTTGTTCCAGCAAGGAACAAGTGGAATTTGAAATTAAAACACAATACGATTTATAAAGACAAAGGCTGGGAGAAAATATTTATAAAAGACATATCTGGTAAAGAACAGTTAGCCAAAATACAAAAATAACTCTTAAAACTTAACAATAAGAAAACAAACTGATTAAAAAATAATTGAAATATTTTAACAGACACTTCACTAAATATGCATATAAAGGCAAATAAGCATAAGAAAGATGCTCCATGTTAAAATTATTGTTTTAATTTATTAGGGAAATGCAAATTATAACAACAAGAAGATACCACTACACATCTATTTGAATGGACAAAATCCAGAACAGTAACAACATCAAATGCTGGTAAGGATGTTAAGCAGCGGGAGGGCTCATTCAGTGCTTGTGGGAATGCAAAATAGTACAGCTACTTTGGAATATACATTGGCCATTCCTTACAAAGGTAAACATACTCTCACCAGATGCTTCAACAATCATACTCCTTTGTTTACAAAAATTAATTGAAAGCATCCCACACAAAAACGTACATATAGATGTTTTTGCAGCTTTATTCATAATTGCCAAAAACTTGGAAGCAACTAACATGTCCTTCAATAGGTGAATAGATAAATTAACTAGGGTACATCTAGACAATGGAAGGTTATTAAATGCTAAAAATTTGTTAGCAAGCCATAAAAAGAGTGGAAACTTGGGGGGTGCAGTGGCTCATGGCTATAATCCTAGCACTTTGGGAGGGTGAGGGGGGAGGACTTATTGAGGCCAAGAGTTCAAAGCCAGCCTGAGGAGGAGTGACACCCCATCTCTGTAAAAAATAGAAAATTAACTGAGCATGGAGGTGCACACACCTGCAGTCCTACGTACTTGGGAGGCTGAGGCAGGAGGATCCCTTGAGCCCAGGAGTTTGAGTTTGCAGCTATGATGTTGGTACTGCACTCTAACTTGGGCGACAGAGCAAGACCCAGTTTCAAAAAGAAGAAAAAAGATACAGAGGAAATGTAAATTTATATTTCTAAGTGAAAAAAGTCAGTCTGAAATGCTACATACTGTGCAATTCCAACTATATAACGTTCTGGAGAAGATAGAACTATAGAGACAGTAAAAAGATCTGTGTTGCCAGGGGTTGAGGAGAGGGAGGTATCAATAAGTGAAGGATTATTAAGACAGTGAAACCATTCTATATGATAATATTATGTAATGGTGCATATATGTCATTATTTGTTTTGTTCAAACCCATAGAATGCACAACATAATGTAAACTGTGGACTTTGGGCAGTAATGTGTCATTGTAGATTCATCAGTCGGGATAAATGTACTGCTCTGGTGGGGGATGTGCTCTGTGGCAAATCTCTGTTCCTTCTGCTCAATTTTGTTGTGGACGTAAAACTGCTCTTTAAAAAAAAAAAGTTCAATTAAAATATTAGATATGAAATGTCCTATTTTGAATCAAAAGTTTATTATATCTCAAACAGGAAGCAGTACACTTAATCAAAGTAAGCACCTAAACTGTTGGCACAATTTTCTCGTCTTTTTTTTTTTTTTTGCCAGTTTTGCATCTTAACTATAGCTGCATATTCCAGCCCTGAAGAAGCCTGGAGAATGGTGATGAAATTGTGAAAACGTTTTCCAGAGCTTCTTGAGAATTGAACATCTTTCCATGCAAGAAGTGGTCCAAAGCCTGGAAGAAGTGGTCATCCTTTGGGTGCCAGATCTGGTGAATACAGAGCTTCCAAGTCCAGCTTCTGTAGTCTGAGCAGCACTGTTTGTACAACATGTTGGTAAGTATTTGTCTTGCAAGAGGATTGGCCTGTCTTTATCGATCAATTGCAGCTGCCTAACTGCAAGCATCCTCATAACTTCATCCTTTTGGTTGCAATAGGCATCTGCTGTAATTGGCCAGACGTCATGAAGCTGTGGTGGATGATACCAGTGCTGGACCACCAGACAGACCCCGTTAGCTTTTTCTGATGAATATTTGGTTTTGGACTGTGTTTCAACACTTCATCTTTATACAACCATTGTGCTGAATGCTTGAAATTGTCAATAAGAATCCATTTTTCATTTATTTTATTTATTTTTTTTTTTTGAGACAGAGTCTCATTCTGTCACCTTGGTGTTGACTGCCATGTTGTCACCAGAGCTCACAGCAACCTCAAACCTTTGGGCTCAAACAATCTTGCTGCCTCAGTTTTCTGAGTAGCTGGAACTGTGGGTGCTCTCCATGAAACTGGCTAGTTTTCTGTTTTTAGTAGAGATGGGGCCTCACTTTTGCTTAGGCTGGCTTTGAACTCCTGAGCTCAAGGGATCTGCCCATCTCAGCCTCACAGAGTGCTAACATTTACACGTGTGAGCCATGACACCTGTCCAAGAATCCATTTTTTTCATCACACATAACAATATGATGTAGAAATGGTTTGACTTCATGTCATAAAAGCAAAGAAAGGTAAGGTTCAAGATGATTTCTCTTCTGATGCTCATTTAATTCAAGTGGAACCCATCTATCCAGCCCCTTTACCTTGTCAATTTGTTGCCAATGGTCAAACATTGTTGAAACAGTAACATCAAATCTTGATGCTAATTTTCATGTAGGTTGAAATGGACTCATTTCTACTACTGCTTTTAGCTCATCATTATTGACCTTGGTCTTAGGTTGCCCATGTGGCTCATTTTCAAGATTAAGATCACCAGAAAAGAACTTCTTAAACCATCCACGTACTACTATGCATACATTAGCCACCATCTTTCCCAAGCACTTTGTTGATATTGGAGCTGTCTGTGCTACATTGGTTCTATGACAGAATTCTTATTTGAAGGTAACACAAATTTTTTACTTATCATTATTATTTTGGAGACAGAGACTTACTCTGTTGCTGGGGTTAGAGTGTCATGGCCTCATCCTAGCTCACAGCAATCATCAACTCTTGGGCTCCAGCAATCCTTCTGCCTCACCCTCCCAAGTAGCAGGGACTACAGGCACATACCACCATGCCCAGCTAAATTTTCTATATTTAGAAGAGATGGGGGTCTCCCTCTTGCTGAGGCTGGTCTCCAAGTTCTGACCTCAAGCGATCCTCCTATCTCATCCTCCCAGAGTGCTAGAATTACAGGCATGAGCCACTGGGCTGAGCCAACTTATCCATAGTTTCACAAAAATTGCTCTAAAGAAATCTGAAAGCTAATCACAAGCCAAACCATGCATTTGAGAGAATGGGAATATACAATCACAATAAAAATAAAACAAGAAATGCCAAAGTGAAATATGAGAGATATCAACTATCAAACTTAATACTTAATAACCTAATATATTAACAATAATTATAAATGAAGTGAATAAAGAGAGGAATTTGGATTGAATGGTAAATTTGTTTGTTATAGTTTTGGTTAGAGATAAAAAAAATTATTGGTTTGAATAACAGTATACATTAATTTAGTAGATTTCAGACTTTTGTTATATTCTAATTGTTTCCTATATAAACCTAATCTTTCGAATTTGGCTGTAAATTCTTTTTTTCTTTTTTTGCAGTTTTTGGCTGGGGCCGGGTTTGAACCCACCACCTCCGGTATAGAGACCCTGTGCCCTTCTCCTTTGAGCCACAGGCACCGCCCTTGGCTGTAAGTTCTTGAAAGCAGATAAATATGTATTTTACCTTTTCTGGTATACATAATATTTTTTAGTATGTTAATGGTAGCCTGTAGAAATTCAGTAAATATTATTTGAATGTTTACAAACACAGTGAATGAATTTATTGAACATTTAAAAACTAAAATGCTAAAAACAAAATTGTCTTGGCTTTATGCATTGGCCAATAAAACATTACTAATTAATTGAATTGAACTCAACTTGAAGTTTAGAAAAATAATGTGATTTGTTTGATTTACAAATTTATTTTAAAAAATCCTTTTTGGCTGAGCGCAGTAGCTCACACTTATAATCCTAGCACTCTGGGAGTGTGAGGTGGGTGGTCCATTGAGCTCAGGAGTTTAAGACCAGCCTGAGCAAGAATGAGACCTCCTTTTCTACTAAAAATAGAAAAAGTAGCCAGGTGTCATGGTGGGTGCCTGTAGTCTCAGCTACTTGGGAGGCTGAGGCAAAAAGGATCACTTAGGGGCCCAGGGATTTGAGGTTGTTGTGAGCTATAATGATGCCATGGCACTGTACCCAGGGCAACAGAATGAGACTCTGTATATATATATAAATAAGTAAATAAACAAATAAATAAATAAAATCCTTTTAATCAGACAAGACCACAGTAGACAAGGAAAAACAAAACAAGACAAAATGACATAAGAAACCTGGTTAATGGAAAAATTCAGACAAAAACAAAGCAAACAAATTATATAAGGGTTCGTGTTTAATTTTTTTTTTTTTTGCAGTTTTTGGCCAGGGCTGGGTTTGAACCTGCCATCTCCAGCATGTGGGGCCAGTGCCCTACTCCTTTGAGCCAGGCGCCACCCAGTCCAAGTTTAATTTTTTTTTAAGTTTTAGAAGATTTACTTATTATATGAATTAGTGAAAGTTCAAGATTATTGGCATAAAAATGCCACTGTTTTTTATTTTCATTCTTGTATGCTTTCTTTTTTTAAAGGAGAGAAAATTGTTTTACCAGAATTTGCTCTTGAGCTATGGCCCATTCCACCAATACCACAGCCTTTGGTACAACACCAAATTTATTTTTAAAAAGGTTTTATAATGGACAATTTCAACCATGCAAATGTAGGGGAAAAGAGTATAATGAACCCCTAAGTACCTATCACTGAGGTTCAGTAATTATTATCACATGGACAGCCTTGTTTCATCTACCCACTCACTGACTTCTTTCCACCTTATTTCATGTTCAAGTACTTCAGTATTTATATTTCTAAAATTTAATTGTTATTATACTTAAAAATTAATAGAAGTTCCTTAATATCATCAGCTATTCAATCTGGGTTCAATTTCTGCAAATATCCCATTTTTAAAAAACAATTGCTTTGTTTGACTAAGGTTTTAAATGTGGTCCATATTTAGTATAATAACTAGTTTAGACCTCACATATCCCTTAAATCTATAGATCTCTTTGTCTCTTTAGACCTTTAATAGAATTCCTAACTTAAAGGTAGTTACTGAATCAATTCAAGCAAGATCGCACCTAAATTATCTTGAACAGAGAGTTGCTGTCTGAGAAAGTTTGCATTTTGATGACACGAGCTTTCTTGGGGTCTCTTCTATGTTGAAATATCTGAAGTTGTAGACATACTTTGCAGAAGGAGATATCTAAATTAATCTAATGTGCACAATAGATTGTAGTGCTGAAAAGATCTCTTATTTGTTCCAACTCTGTTAATTAGGATTCACTTCCATTACTAACGTAACGAGAGTTTTTTCCTGTTAGATGCAAGAGGTTACTGTGAAAGTACAAGGACCTCTTCTCAATGAAAGAATTTATCCCTTCTGTGTCTCTGAATTCTTTACCTTAGCCAGAAATTCAGTTAAGCAGTGTTTATATGGTACTTTATATTATCAAAGAGTAATTGGTGTTTTCCTTAGAATCCTGGTCAAATTCCAACTCCGACAAATACATTCTACTTCCCTAAATTTCCCCTGCAATTTCAAATGGATTTAGTATTCTTAATCACCTGTCCTAACCTGTTGCTTGGTGTTGAAGTTCATCTGTTAAGCAGCTGCTGCTTTTGGTCCCAGAGGGACCTAGGCAACTTTGGCAAATAAGTACGTGTGTGTATGTGTGTATGAATGACTTTGAGGGTTCTACAGCTTAAACTTATTTTCATTTGCTTAGTAAATATTCATGGAGAAGTTTGTATGTGTGGGACATTGTTCTAGATATTATAGGGGGATACAAAGATGAAGTAAATAGTAGTTCTTGCCTTGGAAGAATGCAGAGTTTAGTAGAGTGGATGTTTTCATAATATTAGACAGTAGTAATTGCCCCTTTAAAAAGGTGTTCCTTGTAGTAGATAAAAACCTGACCAAGTTACTAACCCTTTCATCTTAGGTTTTCTCATCTGTGCAACAGAAATAAATATCTACCTCAGAATATTTTTTGAACACTTCATAATTTAAAGTACTTAAGATACTGACTGACACATCGTAAGTGCTCAATGATCATTAGTGATTGTGCATTGTAAAATATGTCACTTGGATCAGTGGCTAGAAAAAAGTTAATGCCACAGAGGACTGTATTGGATTGAGTATACAGATTCTTTAGGTTATAGAACCATGGATGGACAGCTCACTCATCCTGCAAATGGCAGGATTTATAGGAGAATTCTATACTCAAGTGCCTAGCAGGCGCTAAATCTTTCATTTACTATACCTCTTCTAAAGATCATAAAGTCAGAAGAAGGAATTGGTATCCTTCTGTTCTTACCCCATTATTTAACTTAAAATTTTGAGTGTTGTTAGGGACTGAGATTTGGAAATTCACAAATTTTAAGGCTGTTACAACAGGAGAAAATAAAAACCTCACTGTTTGGCCCTGGCACCTATTCCAAAGTCCCTCCCTATTTAATGAGTTTTAAGCTTTCATATGAGACATAAGACACTTAAGGGAAAAAGTATTGCCACAAGGCTAATGATGACAATAGCTGCCAGCACATCTTCCATCAAAAGCATGTGAAGACTTGAAGCAAACTTGAGCTCCGGTTTGTTTTAGAAGCATCACTGCGACATGCCTGTGCCGGCAGAGGCTCAAAATGCATTCCTTAACACTAGGACTCCAAGATCTGCCTGGTGCCGGAAGCCCAGTGGTAATGAGAGAGCCATTGTGAAGCTTAATTCAGATGGTCTTCTTTCATCATGGGTATGCTGGTTCTGAAAGTTTGGTGTCAGGGAGCCTCAAAAAAGAATGGGCCAATCCCTTTCCTTCTTCAGGGTTTACAGTCTGCCTAATTCATTTATACATCCCTCATCCTTTGGGCACTTATTGACTGCCCACTATATTCAAAGGTACTGTGTTGGTATTAAGCAAGTAGTATATTTAGGACTGATAGTATATTGTAAACTTCATATCTTAGTCCTTGTGTATTTTAGAGAAAATCTACTGGGGCACTCTGTGGAATCAAATCCAACAGATATACATAATATTACTATAAAATAATAATCTTGATTCTCTTATGTTGAGAATTTACTATGTGCAGAACACCATTCTAGGTACTGAGGAAATTCTAAAAAGAAAATGGTTGGACTCTATTAACTAGGTTGATGTGGAAGTAGTCTACTTCCTTAGCTTCAAAAAGAGGAATTTGTATTTTTTTCCTAGGAGACTTACTCGACTTATAAACATATCCCTTCACTAAGTCTTAGCCTTTGTAGGAGCTAACGACTCTAAATTGGCAAGTTGTGATCTCGAATTTCATAGTTGTTTGAGGGCTTTCCATACCCATTCTTGCTATGACCATTTCCTTCCCTGCAATGCGAGAGACTGATGGAAACCCATATTCCCCATTTCACCATTTTTTAAGATTGTAGTTCCACAAGTATCTTTTGGAATAAACAGTGTATATTTGGTATTTCAACTTCAAACCATATTTGTCTTTTACATGTAGAGTGAGAGGGAGCCTTGGGAAAAGCTTGTGCAAACAAAAAGTAAAATCTGTTCTGTCAAAGCCTTTTTTTGGAGACAGAGCCTCAAGCTGTCACCCTGGGTAGAGTGCTGTGGTATCACAGCTCACAGCAACCTCCATCTCCTGGGCTCAAGCGATTCTCCTGCCTCTGCCTCCCAAGTAGCTGGGACTACAGGCGCCTGCCATAATGCCCGGCTATTTAGCTATTTTTAGGTTGAGCTGTCGTTGTTTGGCGAGCCTGGGCTGGATTCGAACCCGCCAGCTCAGGTGTATGTGGCTGGCGTTTTAGCTGCTTGAGCCACTTGCGCTGAGCCAAAGCCTTTTTTTTTTTTTTTTTTAAATAAGGAATTCTCTACATAATAAAAATTTGCTTCCAAAAATTTAAGACAAATAGGGGTTTTATTAAATACTGATCAGGTTGATATGCTGAGACAGTTATAAACATTGTTCCTTTTGTTATCTGTGAATCCAGTTATATACATTTACCACCACTTTTATTTTCTTACCATGTTCTTAAGACAATAGGTAAGTTTCATTCAGCTCTTCCTCATCTCTAGCCAATTTCATCTGGCCTTGAGATATACAACATCTAGTCTTATCAGTTCTTTCTACATGGCCTGCGTTTATGTGTCCTCTTTAATATCCAGGGTTGTTTTCCACACACCTTTCTAACTTGGCAGTTCCATTTTGAAGGCATTCTTAGCTTTAAAGCATATGAGGCCTGACAATTAAGTTCACAAACTCATCCTAAAAAAAGTGCTACGTACCTCATTGCTGAATATCACTGTCATCTTTGAAGTACTCCCCTTGGGAAGGTATGCACTGGGAAGGTTCACCCTTTAGACCAATTTTGGAACTCTTTTTTTGAATGATCATCAGAGCTGTCATACAAGGTCTGACAATTAAGTTCGTGATGTTGCTACTGTACACTTACATCAGCAGCACTGTACAAACAGCTCAGCAAGGTTTCATAACCTTGGTATATCAGTTTCTCACAGCTGTGTTCACATCAATGTGTTGCAGTGTCTTGTTCAGTGGACTTCATCATTGTCTTTGTTTTTTTGTGTGCTGTATAAGTAGCCCTGGAAAACTGGCACATAAAATGAAAAATTTTTTTCATTAAATGATTCAGCATTGCAGAGCGACTTAAAATATTAGTATCACAAACTTGTGCTAAAAGTAGTTCTTTATTTATATCACTGGCCATTCAACTGTATAGTCTTCTTATGCTCTTATTCATTGCTTTCAATGGCATAATCAAATGGTCCAGCCATTCAGGGATTCAAATTTTTGTCAGGTCAAGCAACACAATATTAATTTCTACTTAGACTGTATCTTCATATAATTGTACTTATTATAGTCCTTTCACTTACTGAAAAACAGTAGAAGGATGTGGAGACAAAATTGGCTGAGTAATTGGTTTTTGAAATTATTAATATCTGTAAGAATGCTTCTGATTTTTGAAAATTAGACAGTACCTACAGTGGGTCAATGGATAACAAACTTCATATGTAGTACAATTAGGTTATTTATAGTTAGTCAAATGAAGAAAATATATCAGCTAAATGGAAGCCATACTGTAATTTTAATTACTTGAAAGTGCAATCACAATTTATACAAATGTCTATTGCATTTCTGGAGCAAGATGGAGCAAGCACATTCTATCTTTTCTGTCCCACTGAATACAGCTATAAATCCTAGGAGAAGGCATGGAGCCCTATTTGAAGACTCTAAAAAGTAAATATTCATAGGCAGATAGCAGAAGAGAAGAATTCAAAATACAAAATAGGTGGTGAGATTATCATTTCTTGTCCTCTGGATCCCCCAGCCAGAGCTTAAGGCAACCCCAGGGCAAGAAGAGGAACATGGGCATGGACAAAGAGAGCTCCAGGAGCAGACCTCTTGTTCTTCCAGGAAAGAAATCAGCTAACACTCAGAGAAAGAGTTTGAAATCCCCCCTTTCTTTCTCCTCCTTCTCTCTCCTCTCCTGTTCCTCCCACCTCCTCCTCTTTTTTTTTTTTTAATTTAAAATTTTTTAAAAATTTTTGGCCGGGCATGGTGGCTCACGCCTGTAGTCCCAGCGCTGTGGGAGGCCGAGGAGGGTGGATTGCCTGAGCTCAGAGGTTGGAGACCAATACCAACAGCAATGAGCCACATTAAGATCCCGTCTCTAGTAACAACATCAAAACAGCCAGACGTTGTGGTGGGTGTCATATAATCCCAGCTACTGGGAAGGCAAGGGGACAGAGCATAGCCAGAGGAAGAACATCTAAAAAAAAAGAAAATGAACACAACAAAAAAAAGTACTTCAAACGAATGAGCAAGCTAAAATTAAAAAAAAAAAAAAATTAAAAAAAATTTGTTTTAAAATTTTTACATATACATATGTTTACTAGGTTTTCATTTTTTGCCTTCACAAAATTAAAGAGGCTTAAAATTTAATAACAATAACAATGTTTAAGATAAGGACTAGAACCCCCTCCTCTTCTTTTTCTTTATGTCTCTACTCCATTTTCTTATGCCATAGACGTTATTGGTGGCACCAAGAATAGCAGCTCTGAGTTCCTCAGCAGCTAAAACTGAGGGAAGGGAACATTCTTCTCTGACTGGAGGAGCTGTCATCAGAAAAGTGTGGGGTTAACCTCTGTTGCTCTCCCACTCCTTTGTTATCTTGCTGCTTGGCTCCAGAAGGGGTCAGTAGGAAATGAGGAGGATGGATATCCAGCTTTCTGATTAGAAAATTGAAAAGGGATCCCCAGAATTTCAGAAGTACTGGGGAGATCATGGAGAGGGGGAAGCTTAGGAAGAAAACCCATAAAGTTGTCTAAGAACTTCTGGGTTCATTCTTGATTTGTGTATACATAAATCTGGTCCTAAGCGACATACCAAAGACATTGAGAACTGAACTAAGGCACAGACCACAGCCCAAATCCCAGACTGATCATTGGATGGCACACACATGGAACAATGCAATGCCAGAAAAATCTCAATGTGCATAAGAAGCAACAGATGCTAATGCCAGTGTGTCACAGATGTTGGAATTATCTAACCAAATAGCTCAAAGAAGTAAGGACATAGACTCTTAAAAATAATGGAAAGAGCGAAAGTCTTAAAGAAATAGGTAATATAAAGAAGAACCAAATGAAAAACAGAATGGGAAAATACAGTAGCAGCAATGAAACCCTTTACAGAGTGGACACAGGCTTGTGAGCAGATGGAGATGACAGAGAGAAGAGTCAATGAAAGTGAAGATAGATTAATAGAAATTATTCAATCTGAAAAATACAGAAAAAAGTGAACAGAGGTATATGGGATAATACCCAAAGGTCTAGAATTCATGTGATTAGAATCTCAGAATGAGAGAGGAAAGAACATGGGGAAGAAACATCATTTCAATAAATAGTGACTAAAAACTTCTCAAATTTGGTAAACCTATAGATTCAGGAAATCCACTGAATCCTAAATGAGTCAGACCCAATAAAATCCATGCCCAGATGTAGTATAATTAAACTGCTAAAAGCTAAAGACAAAATAATTTGAAAGCAGCAGGAGAAAAATGAAGTAATGTTCAAATACCTACAGTTTTCTCATCAGAAATTGTTCATGAAAAAGATAGTAGAATGGCATTTTTAAGCACTAAAAGAACATAATTATCAATGCTGAATTTTACAACCAGTGAAAATATTTTTCAGCAATGAAGGTTAAATAAAGACATTCTTAGAAGGAAAACTAATAGAATTTTTTGTCAACAGTCCTGATCATGTAAATGAAATTCTTCAGACAGAAAGGAAACGATACCAGAATGAAATCTGAAGCACCAGGAAGGATGGAAGAGCAGTATAGATGGCAAATATGTCTATAAGTATAATAGACTATTCTCTTTTTACATTCTCTAAAGTATATTTGACAGTTGAAAGCAAAAACTATAACATTATTTCATGTGTTTTCAATGTAGGTATACTACGTAGTATATAAGACAACTACAACACAACGGATGGAGGGTAAATGGATTTAAAGTGTGGAAAAATTTCTACACTGCGCTGGGTGTGGTGGCTCATGCCTGTAATCCCAGAACTGTGGGAGGCTGAGGTGGGAGGATTGCTTGAGTTTAGGAGTTCGAGGCTTGTCTGAGAGAGAGTGAGACCTTGACTCATGAAAAAAATGGAAAAACCAGCTAGGCACCTGTAAAACCAGTGGCTTTGGAGGCTGAGGTAGCAGGATGCCCACAGCCTGAGTCTGAGGTTGCAGTGAACTATGATACTATGATACCATTCACTCTGTCTTGACAAAAAAAAAAAAAAAATCTTACATTGCATTTCAAATGGCAAAATATTGATCCTAAATGTACTGAGAAAATTTAAGCACGTGTGTGTATTGTAACAAAGCTCCCTGTGGCACATATGCTTATATACACATGCATTATACAATGTGAAATAATCAAAAAATAAAGTAAGTTAAAATGGAGTACTAAAATATGCTCAAATCTAAAAGAAGGGAAGAAAGTATAACAAAGGAAGGAAAAATGTAGAGACAGTAAGTAAACAATAAAATGGATTGTTTAAGTCCAAACATATCAATAATAACATGAAATGTAAATGGTCTAACGAATGAAAAGGCAGAGATAAACAGAATAGGTAAAAGTAGATAACCCAAATATATGCTGTCTACAAGAAACCTACTTCAAGTTTAAAGATATAGAAAGGTTAAATGTAAAATAATGGGAAAAAGATGTATCATGCAAACACTAATCAAAAGACAACTGGCATTATTATCGTAATATCAAACAAGGTACACTTCAGAGCAAAGAAAATCACCAGGGATAAAAATAGGCATTATATAATGATACAAGAGTAAATTCACCAAGAAGACATAAAAATCCTAATTGTGTATGCACCTAACAAAAGACTTTCAATACATATAGGAAAAGGACAAAACTAAAATAAACTCTCAAGATATATATAATTCTAAAATTCAAATGGTAAGACAAAAAAACCAGAATAGCCATAACAATTTAACAAAAAGGATGAAGTTGAAGAACTTATGCTATCTGATGTTAAGATGTACTACAAAGTTATAGTAACAAATAAGGTGTTGGTGAAAGGATGAGGCATATAGATCAATGGTACTGAATACGGTCGAGAAAATGGCCCACTCAAATATGGCCAATTGATTTTTGATGAAATTGCAAAAGTCATTCAGTGGAGAAAGACTGTCTTTTTAGCAAATGGGTTGGAACAATAGGATATATATATATATGAGTAAAAAAAAAAAATCTCCACTTAAACCTTATACCTTATGCAAAATTAAAATAAAAATTAGTCGTAGCTCTATTATAAAACATATAACCATAAACGTTTTAGATGAAAACATAGGAAGGAATATTCATGACCTGGGTTAGCAAGGAGTTCTTAGATATGGGTATAACATTGAAATCACGATCCATAAAATAAACAATTGATAAACTAGATTTCAAAATTCAGAATTTTTGCTGTACAAGACACTGTTGAGATAATGAAAAGGTAAGACTTTAACACCATTCAAAATCTGCCGATCTTTATATGTGGGTACCTATTCCCTGTCCCCCCTTTTTTTTCTAGTAGGCTACTTCAATCCTGTGACCACAAGACCCATCTTCATTCATCTCCTGGGCACCCATCTCTAATGTTCTCTCGTCACTATCTGCATAGACCCCAGGTTTCTCTCTCATTCAGGCCTGTCTTGGGCCAGCTATGAGAAACATGTCCCTTTGATCCACAGTTTGTTAAGAGTACAGCTAATTCACTTTATTTTACCACCTTGGTTCTTCTATCCTAAATAGTCTAATAACTAGAATGAGACTACCATCAACTACTTATCTGCGATCTAGAAGTTGAGAATAAAATTTTGCTTTTGTAATGTATATAATGTGTTTATGGATTATCTGTAGCAAATGCTGACTCCCAAGTTTGCTATACCCTAGCTTGCATATGCCTTGCTTCCTATTGGTGTCCCAAATAAGAAAAATAAGTCTTAAAATTAATCTAAACAAAACATATGAAGATGATATTATTGCTGCATTAACAGTTATCTGAAGGGGCAGTGCCTGTGGCTCAAAGGAGTAGGGCGCTGGCCCCATATGCCAGAGGTGGCAGGTTCAAACCCAGCCTCGGCCAAAACTGCAAAAAAAAAAAAAAGTTATCTGAAAAGTTTCCAATAAACTCCGTTTTTGCTTTTGTACTGTAAATTATCCCTGTAAACAGTTGTTTCTTTACATAGAAAACTGAATTAATACATTGAGTTAATGTGATACTCAAATAAGAGAACTTAAGGTTGATTTTTTGCTTACCTAAAATATCCACTGGGCATCCATTCTTTTTTTTTTTTTTTTTTTGAGACAAGAGTCTCACTATGTGGCCCGTGGTAGAGTGCCTAGGTGTCACAGCATACAGCAACCTCAAACTCTTGGGCTCAAGTGATTCTCTCTCTTTTTTTTTCAGAGACAGAGTGTCATTTTGTCGCCCTTGGTAGAGTACTGTGGCATCACAGCTCACAGCCACCTCCAGCTCTTGGGCTTAGGCGATTCTCTTGCCTCAACCTCTCGAGTAGCTAGGACCACAGGCACCCACCATAACGCCTGGCTATTTTGTGTTCACAGTTTGGCCAGGGGCAGGTTCGAACCCACCACCCTCAGTATATGGGGTCTGGCACCCTACTCACTGAGCCACAGGTGCTGCCCTCAAGTGATTCTCTTGCCTCAACCTCCCAAGTAGCTGGGATTGCAGGCACCTACCACAACACCTGGCTATTTTTTGTTGCAGTTGTCATTGTTGCTTAGCTGGCGTAGGCCAGTTTCAAACCCGCTACCCTCTGTATGTGGCTGGTGCCATAACCACTATGCTACAGGCACCAAGCCTCGGCATCCATTTTATCATGAAAACACTTCAAAAGCTTAAAATTTACTTTTTGTCTCTTCCCAGCTTAACATGACTTTATGGCAATTAATGTAGAGATAATTATCTTGATGTTGTGCCACAAAAACTGGTCAATTTGTTGAAAAAAAAAAAAGTGAATCAAACACTCGTTTTAGCTTTCATAGCTTGAGATGGATCAATTAGTGAATAGATCAAATGTGAGATTTAATGATACACATGGGTGATTTTAAGTCTCTGGGTGTTAGTGGTAATTCAGAGTGTTTTACTCTATTAAAGTTAGTCCTTCCTCATCTCTTTTCCATACAGTTGGAATGGACATTTAGCTGACCTTGACTGCCCTACCCTACTCCCTTTGAAACTCTCCTCCATACAGCCATTCCATGATCCTTAAAATTCGATGATCATGCTGCTCTCCTGCTTAATGGGCTACCAGTGAGAGGTTCTGTATTACATATAAAATGGAGTTCATATTCTTGAGCTAGCCTTTAGGACTTCAAAAGCTAGTTCCACTTTGTATTATTGGTTTTGTTTTCTTTAACATCTTTGCTTCATGCTTGTCGTGGTATCTCACATCTGTAATCCTAGCACTCTGAGAGGTGGGGTGGTGGATTGCTTAAGCTCAGGAGTTTGAGACAAGCCTGAGGAAGAGCAAGACCCTGTCTCTACTCAAAATAGAAAAACTAGCTGGGCATTGTGGCGAGAGCCTATAGTCCCAGATATTTGGGAGGCTGAGGCAAGAGGATTTCTTGAGCCCAAGAGTTTGAGGTTGCTTTGAGCTCTGATGACACCATGGCACACTCTACCCAGAGCCACAGAGTGAGAGTGTCTCAAAAGAACAAAACAAAACAAAAGACAAACATCTTTGCGTCACCCTCTATAGGTGTTCTTTCTCTGAATATAGAATATTCTTTCAGGTCTGCATATTCTGTACATCCTGTTCAGTTTACTTGTAGTCCCTATTCCTTGCTCCCTCCCCAATCCATGTTGAATTTCTTCTCAAATCTTTACATTCCAATTCAGATGTCACCTTCTTTGTTAATAGGCCCTCTGATGCCTCTTCCCTGCCACATTATGTCATGATAGTACTTTTTACATACTTGTGGAACAAGGTAGTACAAGTATTTGTTTACTAATCTATTTTGTCCAATAGAGTGTGAGTTCCTTGAAGAAAGAGTCTGCTTGTTGCCACACCTTCAATCCTGGCCAAGTGCCTGACATAATAAACACCTAGGCAATGTTTGTGGAATGAATGATTTGTGGACTAAAAGAGTTAATACACCTTCAGTGGTTTATCACTTACTTATAAAGTGAGCACCTACCCTGGGAGAATCTGGCACATTTATAATTTCAAAAATTTCCCTTTATAATGAAGTGAGTGCACAAAGTAGTTGTGAAACTCTTGTGGGACAGCTTGTGCCCTTCCTGTTCATGGACTCAGGCCAGGGCATTAGAAGAAAGGTATGACTGCAATTATTAAGCATTCCTCTTACAATTCCTAAGCATAACTGAGTGTTTGACATATGTAAATTCAAGTTTGGCTTAAAGGTCAAGTAACACAAGCCCCCAAAATACTTTAGAATTTTCTCTCTAATAAGTGGCCTAATAATTTTCATATGATAAAAGTACCTTTTTAAATAGGGCCTTGCTCAAAGAAGGTGCTCAGTAAGTACTAATGCTTATTAAATGAATTGATTTTTTCCTCTTTTACTAAATTGTAATAGCAATGGCATCTATGCATATGTTCCCCTGTATAGCTATACATAAATATGATCCTGCAATTCTTAGAATCATAGAATATCAAACCTAGGATCTTTGAGGTTATCTTGCTGAACATCCTCAAGTAAAATATGAAGAAACTGAGGTCTAGAGAGATTAGTTCTTGCTTGAGCTAAACCACGTGAAATTGCTGTTGCTATAGGTCAAAATCATCAAAAATTTGTAATTTTATTTGTTGCACACCAAAGCAAATAAAAAGTTATATTGTATACAAGGATCCAAGACTCTTGCTGAGAATGTTGAGACAAAAAATTAATTTCTAAAGTTAAACACTAAATGGGTTAGTGCAAGTTGTAGGAGAGGAGTCATGTCCCTGTGGCTTTACCAGTTATACTCCAAGGATACATTTGGAATATCAGGTAAAAAGTAAAGGTTTGAACTGTATGTCAGGTTGGGAAACTTGTAAAGAAAAAAATGATCTTTTTTTTTTTTTTTTTTTTTTAATTTCTTCATTGTGTTTTTTAAGAACATGATTTTAAAAGATTTTGCCAAGTTTAACTGGTATGGCTGTCTTTCAAAGAACTAGAATTTCTCAAAGAATTGCTAGTCCCTGAACATTCTCTATCCGACCTAACATAAAGAAATGTAACTGAAAGTGAGGATTATTTTGTTTACTTTGTCCTGCCTTCATGGGAAACCAGGCTTACCATGGGGACAGCATTTCATTTTCAGAATGAGGTTTCAACAGGAAGCTGTCTGCTCATGCACGACAGGAGAGGAATGTGCCCTGAAATGATGATATTTTTACTTAAGAAAGGTTTTTGGCTCAGGAATTTCTTTGGGAAATCTCTTTATGATATTTTCTTTCTTGACACCTGTGGGCTAGTTGGCCCTTTTCTTCATAAACATGTACAATTCAACCCAAACCATTCTGTAGACCTTTCATTTCTGTTTATTCTCTTTTTTATTTTGTGCAGTCTTTCTGTCAGAAGAAGGTCTGGGGCCAGAAAAATCATCATGAGCTTAGATTATTCAGAGGTTTCTAATGTTCTAATTTAGAAGACCCACCCAGAGCTGAAATAGGACACAGATGCAATTTCCTAGACAGTCAGCATAAATGTGTTTTTCTTTGCTTTACTTTTATATTAGATAATTATTTTAGCTCTTATCCTTGCCTCTATTGCAGAGGCAATTATTTCTGCTTTCTCTTTTGCACTGAAAAAAATCAGCAGTGAGAATGGTTTAAAAATATGTTTCTTGTTTCTGATTTTCTTAATGAACATATTCAGATTTATAGGATGGCCTGGTCAATTAATTTTATGGACAGTTAAAATAAATACTTTATGACTGTCTTCAAATATAGCCCATTTCATAAACACAATCTGTAAATTCCATGAGGGCAGGAATTATCTGTTTTGTTCACTTTTAGATTCCCAGCATCTAGCACTCTGCCTGGCACATAGTAGGACCCAATAAATATTTGCTGAATAAATTAATGGAAATAGAAATATGGACCTTGAGCTTTGAAACAGTAGTTACCTACACTTAAAAAATTAACTTAATGAAAAATTCAATTATGGAGGATAGGGAAGACAAAAAATTGTTACTCTGATATAACACAGAGTCTAGGGAGGTAAGTGCTTATGGGAGGATTTAACCCCACGTCTTGCCCTTCAAATCTAGATGTCTTTGAACCTTAGAATCTGAAGGAAACTTTGAATTGAAGGTCATTGGGTCCAATTATTTATTGACAAAAAGTCATTTAGCCTTCAGTTGCTTACCATTTATAATATGGTGAAATGGTTTTTACTAGCTAATAGACAATTTTTTTTTTGTGGGAAAAATTCTAATTGCTAGAAAGTTTTGTCCTTCTGTTGAGTCAGAATTTACTTGTCTGTTATTTCCATAGAGTGGGACTAGTTCCACTTTCTGGAATTGTGTGTGGTAAGTCTGACGGGGACCAAGGAAGACCTGGCTTAAGGTCTGATATCCTTTATATCAGCACTAGTCTAGATTTATTTTGGGATAAGGCTCAAACCAGATAATAAGCCACCCAGTTCTTGCCACATAGTTAAGTCTGAATTAGCACGCTTAGCACCACCTAGTGTTCATAACTTACGCATTGTTTACAGGAATGGAAATTAACAGTTCTTTCCGGAGCAGTTTGGCCCTATCTATGAAATTGTATTGTTTCATCAAGAAGTTTCATTTTTAGGAATTTACCTTAAAGAAATATTTCAAAGTTGTACAAAAATAGATAAGCAGAGATGCTTATTGATGATCCAGGATATACAATTAATATATACAGGTTAAAAAATTTAGATGTTCCTCAGAAGGAAGTAGGTAAATAAACTGGATACATCTCAGGGGAAGGGAGTCATGAAAAAATTAGGTAGAGCTACATATATCCAGTTGAAAGACGTTCATGATATGTTATTAAATGAAAAGCAAATACAAAAATACATGTGACACAATCTCATTTTTGCAAAATAATAGTATAATAAATATATCATACAGAATTTAAAAAAATTATATACCAAGTTCTTAACACTAATCTATATGGGGTAGTATTATGAGGGACTCTTAATTTTTACTTAACACATTTCTGTATTCTTTGAATATTTTTAAGCAAGCAGGTATTACCTCTATAATCAGAAAAAAACAAAATGGACATTTTAAAATGTCACTTGCAGGGCTGGTCGCGGTGGCTCACACCTGTAATCCTAGCACTCTGGGAAGTTGAGGTGGATGTATTGCCTGAGCTCACACAAGTTTGAGGCCAGCCTGAGCAAGAGCAGGACCCCATCTCTAAAAACATCTGGCAGGCTTGGTTCCCATAGCACAGTGGTTATGGCGCCAGCCACATGCTCTGAGGCTGGTGGGTTCAAACCCGGCCTGGGCTAGCTAAACAAACAAACAAACAAACAAACAAACAAAAAAACTACAATGACAAATGCAACTAAAAATAGCCAGGCATTATGGCAGGTGCCTGTAGTCCCAGCTACTTGGAAGGCTGAGGCAAGAGAATCGCTTAAGCCCAAGAGTTGGAGGTTGCTATGAGCTGTGATGCCATAGCACTCTACCAAGGGCAACATAGTGAGACTTTGTCTTCAAAAATAAATAAATAAAAATAAAATAAAAATAACAGCTATGATTTAATAAAAATTAAATTAA
>CAUYPK010014326.1:0-15464 GCA_963574355.1 Loris lydekkerianus
GTCATGCCACGGTGACTGGGAAAATGCCAGGAAGGCTATGTTGAATATTGGGATGAAAATGTGTCAAATGGTTTATGAAGCTAGTATATGATGCCCCATGATCATATCAATGTACACAGCTATGATTAAATAAAAAAAAAATAAAAAAAAAAATGGTAATACTCAATACATGCCAATAACAAAAGATGAATGCAAGTCACATTTGAGCACCTCTTGTAATTGTAGTCGTCAAACCTGACTTGAGTGTTAGAATTTTAATACAGCATTTTCCTTTCTTAAAACGTGGATGCACTTTTTTGGCACCCTTTGTATTTGCACACCATTCTACACCCAGCATGCAGCAGTTGCTGAATAAATATTGCTTAAGTACACAAATAAACTTGAACTCTGAATAACAGTGAACTTTCGTTGAGCTTTTGCTATATAGTTGATGCTATTTTAAATACTTTGCGATCATTACCTAATGGTTACTATAGGAGGTCCAGATGACAGTAGATTTTGTAGACAAGATAGCTGAGGCTTATGATCAGTAAGTCGCCCTATATAATAAAGTATTAGGAAGATTCAGAATGAGAAACAAGTTTGTTTTAACTCTAAAGCCTGTTTCATTAACCGTTACTCTAGGTTATCCCCCCTCCCTTTTTTTTTTACTAAAATCTTTACATTTTTTATAATTTAAAGTTTCTTCCCTTATTTTACCATTGCAATTAAAATGCTGGGAACAGGGTGTTTCCTGTTTCTCTTTGCTGTCCTGTCCTACCTCCTTGGAGGCCCAGAGGTCCTGTTAACACTTCATAACCAATCTCCCATTTTGGTGCCAGGTGGTACTTTTGACTTAAAAAGCTAGCTTGTGGGGCAATCAGCAGCCCCCCCCACCTAAAATCACTGCTCTTGACAGCTCAACAAAATTGACGACCAACATTTCACTCAAGAGGGTCATAAATCCAGCTGCAAAGGTAGCTCCTGAGCGGTGCTGAAACAGCTTTGCTATCTCAGACCATTCATGCCTTCCATGGAGGAATCCATGAATCAAAATTAAACATGTCTGCAGTGAACATAGCCTTCTAAACGACCATCGCTTATTCAGAGTTCAAAAATTAATCAACTCCACAAACATTTATTTAGCACTTATGGTATTTCAGGCGTTAGGCTATTCACAATGGGAGGACATAAGTGAACAAGGGTCCCTGCTGTCAAGATGCTCATTTAACAAATAATTTTTTGGCAACGTATTGAACGTGTTGGTGGAGACAAGGCCGGAGAGTACACAAGAGGGGCAATGAACTCAGTTTCGGTGGTGGGGGTTGAAGGGGCGGATAGGTTGAAACAAGGTTGTCGGCCTTCCAAAAACAGTACAATAAAGTGGTCAAGTTCATGGACTGAGGGGTTTGTCAGATCTGCTATTTTGACCACCTGAGAGTTGTGCAATTTTGGAAAAACTTCTCTAAGTGTCAGTTTCCTCATTCATAAAATGGGCTCGAATATAATCCACATTATAAAGTTTGGTGAGTATTAAATTAAAAATGTCTATGTCAAGGGCTTAGCACAACTTTGGGCACATAGCAAATGCTCCGTAAGTGATAGAGGTCAAGGTAACAGTACTGCTGGTATAAGTAACATGCTCAACTATATTCATTATTCATTTAACTAGTATTTGCTAAGTGTCACATCTCAGACTCTATGGAGGACACAGAATGACAACATCTACTTTAAGCCTTTCAAAGGGCTTCCAGTTTAGTGTAGTGAAGACACATGTATAAATAGCTCCCTTTCTGCACAGATCCAAGCTAGTACCCAATTAGAATGGGCCTGGAATTCTCCTACATGTAAGGAATGGCTTCCTTGTAATACACACAATATCCTCTCTTGGACCATATGAAATTTATTTTTCCTATTTCAGATTTCTCGCTCATTTTTCATTTGTAGTCTTACTTTTGTCTCTCTACTTTGGTGCCTGATACAACTCTATTTGTGCTGACTTCTGGCTTCCATTTTTGACTAGGGTTGATATTTTCCCCATGGATTAGGTGAACTGGGACCACTCTAGGTGAACATCTTACCTGACCTAGGCTGAGCAAGAGTTTGAGCCAAGCTTAGTCCTTAGTGGTTGACCAGATGGCAAATAGAAGGTAAAGCTTGGAAAGCATCTCCAAGGAAAGATAGCAAAGTGCTGTGGAGAACTCAAGGAAAGCTGGCGTGGTCTAGACTCCACAACACTGGCTTGATGGGCAGAAAGTAATCAACCCTTATGTTGTGATCCATTTCTGTACAACACAGAGCCATCCTTGCAGCCTCATAGCTGACCTCACGTGCCTCTGTGTATATATACACCTCTTGTTAACATTTGTACAGAGCCTTCAGATGGCTGACTATAGCATGAGATCTTCTAAAGATCCATCAGTTTATTAATTGTAGAAAACTGGTTTCAGCCACAGGAAATTAGAAACTAATTTTTCAATAAACCATGTCTCCAGGGATAGTTTACAAAATCAAAGAGGAAAATACCTGGGCAATTTAATTCATTATCACAATCAAATAAAGTTAAATGGCTATTTGTGGGATAAGGTTAAATTAGGGAATTATATTAGCAGCTTTAATCATTATTATTTAATTTATGAACCATTTTTATTTTTATTTCTTTCCTTTTTTAAAATTTTAACAGATTAGGAGGTACAAGTTGAATTCTGTTCTATGTATATATTATGCAGTGGTAGAGCCTGGGCTTTTAGCATACCCATCACCTAAGTAGTGTACATTATACCCCAGAAGTAAGGTTTTGTCCCTCATTCCCTCCTCGGGGCTCTCTTGTGAGTCTCCACTATTCATTATAAATCAACCATTTTGAAATTGCCTCCAGTGTTGAGATTATAGATCAGATTGAGATTTACAGCATCCTTTTTTAACTTACTCTACCCTGTAATAAGATGTATTGCAATGTTGTTGCACTAGTGTTGGATTTACCTTGATTCATGCCATGATAACCTGGGGCAAATCAATTATCCTTTCTGAGCCTTAAGGTCCTCATTCATGAATGGGGAAAATAATATGAATGTTTTTGCAGAACTGTTGCAAGGATTAAATGAAAAAGTATTTATAAAGGTACCGACTAATCATAGCTAACATTTATTGAGTGATTATCATGTGCTAGGAACTCATTCATGATCCTAGCACATAATGTGGCAGATTATATTTATTAATTTATTTAATCTTCAGAAAACCATATGAAGTAGTTATTATTACTCCCATTTTACAGATAAGAAAATGGAGGCAACAGGATCTTTAAAAATTTGATCAAAGGGTTCACAATGAATACACAGTAGAGCTAAGCTTTGAGCCCAGCTAATCTGGCTCCAGAGGCAACACATTCACCACTACGATGGGTGCCCAACCATTAGTCTACTTTGCCTGTTAGTGCTACCTAACTTGGCATTCAGTGCACAGTGGATGCTCAGTAATCATAAATATAACCAACCACTGAGTTCTCACCAGATTGTAAACTCTTTTGAAGACAGCACAGTTTCTTTACCTCTGACTCTTTCCTTCACAGTTGCTAGCACTGAATTTGAAATAACAGATAGTCAATAATGTGTGTGTGTGTGTATGTATGCAATGGAAGGGTGAGATTGGGGGAGTAGGAAGGGGCAAAAAAGAATAAGCTACAGACGTTGCTAGTTCCATAAATAGCCTGAAGTCTAAAGATGTTATAACCTCCACTCAGTGTTTTGGGAGAAAAAGGTCCTATCAGAACAAGGCTAAACTCTGCCTAGATGACCTCCCAAGTCTGAGAAATCAGGCCTGGACATACTTCCTTTGAGAAATATTGGTAGGTAACAAAGAAACAAAGTCAGAATGCAGAACGGTTGGTGAGTCAATATCTGAAATTGAATTTAGATGAAGTCATATCCAGACGCTGCCAATTTTCAATTGCTTCCAGCATCTTAAACACCATGCCAAAACCTTCTATCCACCTCACTCACCAAATACCTCTGCTTCCTAGTCACTGGGGTTCAAAACCTCATCTACAAATCCTCCTTCTCCCTATCTCTCTTCCCTTCACTCTCTACTCAATCTCCAAGACCACAGACTCAATATTCTCCTTATGCCCACTAGTACCCAACTCCCTTCTTCTGCTGAGTCTCCTTACTGGTCTCTCTGCCTGCTCTTGTCTTTCTCCAGCCATCTATGCACACGGCTGCTTTCATTTCTTCTAATTGCAGTTCTAAGTATATTATCTCCTGCTGGAAGATGTTCGGTGAATCCCTGTTGCCAGCTGGAGCACATACTTTTTTACTCTGAATTCATGAAGGTTTATCGTATAACTCCATTAAATAATTGAGGTTTTATTGCTTCCGCCCGTCCCACATTCAACTTCACACTCTACACTCTAGCCCAGGGCACCATTTAGAGTTCCATGTGTTACCTGCTCTTCCCTCCTCCTTTATGGCTATTGAGCTCCTCATCTGGAACCTTCCCTTTCTTGCTGCTTTTCATTTCAGATCATAGCCATAGCCAAAGAGACATGTCATAGAGGGAGTGCAAATCTTCTCATTTCTCTTCTCCAAAGACCCATCATCTAACACATTATTCTCATCAGCTGTAGGGACCCAGCCACAGTTTCTTTATTACCTTTTCTGCTTTTATGTCTGTTTCATCAATAGGCTTTCTGTCAAATAGGAACATCGTCTTTCTTAGGGTCAACTCTGTCTCAGCTTTATTTGTGTACTTGATGGTTTGGGCTGGTGAGTTTTGAAGAGGGCCAGTTTTGAAGAAACCCAACTAGCTATGGGCATGCATCCATGGAAGGAGGGGCACCTGAGGAGGGAGGGGTGGAGCCTGTAGGCAGATATAAGAGCATGGAGGCGTCAGGTGGCAGGTGCACATTCCTTCTGACCCCTTTAGGGACATATGCTATTCCTCAAATGCTTTGAATAAAATGACCAAGTCAAATTACTTTCCTCCCCAAGACGATCATTAACTATCTCAGCAGAAGCTTTTGGATTCAGCCAATAGAGAATGGACATTTTTCATATACATTCATATACGGTTCACCTCTGGTTCACCATAGGCTCTCCTATGACACAGTGGACATTACCATCATCCATCATCCTACTGACAACTGAGAAAATCATTTCATCCATTTCTGCCTTTTGTAGACTCTAGGGCCCTCCCAGCCTGGGATCCAGTAATCCCATCTGCTTTAAATAGATGATAAGTAGGTTACTTATTCTGGAAGTCTTTAACTCCTATCCTAAGTAGTGGATGTCATTTCTTGACAGTCTGTTTATTCCAGCTCACCCTTATACATGGTACATTTGAGAGGGACTCAGAAAAGGATCTCTTCCACATCCAGAATTTCCCCCCAAATACAGACCCCCTCGGTTTGCTTTGCAATCCCTTTAGAACTCTACGACAACTTTCTCCTTAACAAATTGCAAGTCTAGGTCTTCAGTATTTTATTGGAGGACTGTAAAGCATGTAGATGTATCAGCCCATGACCATTTGCTGCTGTAGTTTTTCATTTCACCAAGAAAAATTTTGAGAGTAGCCTACAACCTTTGCAGAGTAGAATCATCTTTCACGCAACAGCAATATCACAAGGGGACCTTGATTTAATATGAAATGCTCGGAAGCGACAAGCAGCTGTTCCTGCTTCTTCAAAGAAAGAATCATTACTTAATTTTGTTAACTTTTTAAAAATTCCAATATGTTCATAGCACTCCAACAGGCACTGGGGAGAGGAGCAAAGGTGATGGTGAGAAAATTAGAAAATAAATAAAACAGGGTCATTGCCCTCAAAAGAGTTACAGGTAATTCCTGTTATTAGTGGTCATCGTGTTATATAAAGTTGCTGTGAACACTGAATTACGTGAACACTGAACCATTCCACCTACAGGAAATACAGGGTTATAGGTTCCTGTGAGCCTTTGTTCACAACATTTTTGCCAATTGATCAATTTATAGCCTTGTTTCAATGCCTGTTTCTGTTTACAAATATCTTATTTAATATATATTATTGGATAACCTTGAGCTCATGGCTAACAGCACTGTAATTCACGGCTGAACAAAACTTACCTAACACAGACTTTTTTGCATTATTTCCTCTACCTTTGGGGGCCCTTTAAATAGCAACGTCATAAACGAAAAGGAAAAATGCAAAAAAAAAATGTGGTACTGTGTGTACCATGGAAAGGACACTTGTTTGTAGGTTGAAAGCTAAAGCAAGAAGGCAGAGCTTTTCCTTGTATGACCCCATCTGGGAACATGTGCGTGAGGCGATTCAAAGTTTTCAGAGTTCTGCCCATGTCTGGGGACGACTGTGAAAGCACCAGGAGTCTTGTGGGGAGCACCAGGGGGTTATATAAACTCAGCAAGTGGACAAATTTACGATTATGGAATTCATAAATAATGAGCACATATTATGTATTCTAAAAGGCATGTTAACATTATAAAATTATAATGTAACATTATAAAATTTACAAGACAGAATTGGAGAAAAATGAAATATTATAATGTAGACCAGCGATGTAATTTGAAGGGCCCAGTGCAAAATGAAAATGCAAGGTCTTTGATCAAAAAGACAACAATAGCAGAGCCTGAAAGCAAGTGTGGACCCTTTGGGTGTAGGGGTCTTTATCACTGCAGGGTTCCCATGCCCGTGAAGCTGGCCTTGACCCTAACACTTAGATTAGTATAACCTGGAGAAGGAGGGCTTGGGACTGGATCAGGAGAGATTTTATGGAGTTGGTAGCATTTGAACGAAGTCTTGAATGTCTGGAGAAAGTAACTCGAATGAATGGCTAAAGTCAAATGACTTCCCCCCCCCCAAAAGGAGGAAATATCACACAATGTCTATCATAGTCACAAGGAGAATGGTCTGGATGTATGCTCTGAAATCCACAGTCAAAGCTTGACCTGACCATGTGCCAGCCACTGGGACAAATGTTTAACATGCATTCTCTCATTTAATCATTACAACAACTGTAGGAAGGGCAATGTCACCATAGACTCCCCCATTTTACAGTGGAGGAAATGGAGGCTCAATGAGGTTAAATAACTTGTCTGATGTTGAAAGGAACAGAGAAAAGGGTTTGAGCCCTGCCTCTCTGACCCCCACCCTCCCGCACTGAATCTAGACTAGGCCATATTTCCCTACTTAATATGAAACACATACTGTTCTATTTTTTTCACAGAGACAACCTTGTTCATCTCACTCTTTTTTTTTTTTTTTTTTTTTGCCGGGGTTGAGTTTGAACCTGCCACCCCTGGTATATGGGGCCTGCACCCTACTCTGAGCCACAGGCGCCACCCCTGTTCATCTCGCTTTGAATAGGGCCAGGCAGGGGATGGCATGAGCTGAAGAGGGTCCCTCAACACCTGACCTGCTCCTCAATCCTATTGGTTCATGACAAAGGTCGTGTGATTTAGACACAGCCAGGAACTTTATATTTGTCACCATTTGGAGTTTACAAACTGCTTTCACTCTTGTTACCCCGTAGGTTTTTACAAAGAACCATGAATTCCTTACTCAAGTTTTACAGATGAGAGACTCAGTGGAAGGATAAGTAACCCATCCAAGGGCAAGCGAGGAAAGGCTGGAACTGGAGCCCAGACCATCCAGCCCCCAGCATGGGGTTCTTCTGGGTCTGCCTCTTGGTCTTCACCCAGGGCATTGGGTGGTGAGTAGTTTAAAACTCTACGGTTCAGAAATTCATTTGGATTGAATTCATTTGAATGGATTCATTCAAATCTGTTTCCTTCTGCCTGAAGCCTCTCCCTGATACGGTTTCCGTGTTCAGGTTTTCTTAGCAAATAAATGTATTCTGCTTTTGATTTCCGTTCGTTAGTGGTGAGGTAGGAACACGGAGTAATTAATATCCGAGCAGTAAACACGACAGCAATCTGCTAGAAGCTCAGGCTCAGTTTGCAGACTGTTTAGCCAAGGGGGGTTTCTAGCTTCTTGGAAGAGGTTAATTAAGCAAAGTTGCTGGAGGGGGCTTGCCTTGGTCCAAGGGAGGGAGAACAGAACAGCGTTTGAAGATGCCCACATGGACTGGCATCTTTACCCAGCACCAGGAGGCTCTTTGGATCCAAGCGAGGACCTTTCCTTGCTTCTTGGAGCCTTGGCTCAGGCACCTGCCTCTGTCTCACAGCCAGTGCGCTGTGGCCCTCACGGGCCTCCTGTCCTACTGCAGACGTGAAGGGGCGAAGGACTCTTTCTCCTTCGGCAAAAGAGAGGAAGGCAAGGTCCTTTTTTTTTTTTTTTCAGTTTGGCTGGGGCTGGGTTTGAACCCACCACCTTTCGGCATATGGGGCCAGCGTCCTACTCACTGAGCAACAGGTGCCGCCCAAGGCAAGGTCCTTTTATTCTGCACTGAGCTGGACCACAGAGGGAGGGAGGGAATAAAAAGAGATGCTGGCTCTGTTTACCAGAATTAATGGTTAGCGTCTGCTGAGGCTATTTGCACTGTAAATGAAATTAAACAACAAAAAGCAGGGATAGAGCAAAACAACCCAAATGATCAAAAAACATTCTGGTGGCGGGCGTAAAACTTGCTTTCTTTCAGCAGCAGAAGTCCAAGTCTGCGTACCCACTGGAAAGCTAAATTGCGAACACAACACCTATGCGGTCACTTTTTCTCAGAGACACATGCACGTGCATACATTGAAAGAGAAACGTGCAATTCGCTGCCCCGACAAGTATCACACGTCCGTGTAGTAAGCAGTACATTTCACACGTGAACGAGGGGTCTGAATCTCAAATGTAAGCTGGAGATCTGTGAAAATTATCAAAAGGGGTGAGTAGAAATTCAGCGATTTCATTCTGTTCAGTAAGGAATAATTCTGTGGTAGCTAACCATCCTTCTGTCTCATCAGGAAATTGTGTGGTAGACTCATTCTATGGAAAGTTTTGTCTACAGTTTTCCATCTGCTGCGATAATCGTTATTAATCAAACTGCTGTTATACCATCTTGGGCTGTGATTGTGTCAACTGCTCGGTCGTGGGGAAGGAAGATGTACCTGAAGGTTAGATGGTGCACACTCCTCACATCATGGGAGAAGTCTCTGGGCTGTTAAATACCATTTCCTTTTTTTTTTTTTTTTTTTTTTTTTTTTTTTTTTTTTTTTTTGCAGTTTTTGGCCGGGGATGGTTTTGAACCCACTGCCTCCGGCATATGGGGCCGGCACCCTAGTCCTTTGAGCCACAGGTGCCGCCCCCATTTCTTTATTTTTTCAAACATCTATTTGTATCAGTATGGATTCATGTAAACTTATTTTCTAGGTTGGGTTATTTTGTAGAGTGTATATATTCCAAAAGAAATTCCAGGATCCTGATTTCTGCAGTACAGCCCAGAATGTGAGGGCACAGGGAGATTTGTGCACTCAGATTCCTGACAGCTTTAGGACATAAAGCTTTCATGAAATTCCAGGCTCCATTACTGAGCAGGCACTAACAATACAGTTTCCCTGATTTACTTCCTCTTTCCTAACTTCTTATAACCTGATCTAAAATGGGCATTTTATTATAAGCTACTTGAATAAAGGTTAAGATTAAAGGAGATATAATTTAGAATACCATTGGGGTTACATTAGTTGTAAAAATGTTAGTATGTTACCCTCCCTGTTGCTGTGATGTGTTTTCCACCTTAAATGCCGGTCAATTCACATAGTTTCTGTACCAAGGTCTCTTGGCCCCAGGGTGAGGATTTTACTTACATCATTGCCCATAGGGGTCACTGAGTGAACATCCAACAGGGAGTGTGAAATGACTGCTTCCTGAACCTTGATGGCCCTTCATCCATAGAATTCACTGGGTATGTGAAATGTTTCTCCACCTTCCTTCTTTATCCAAAGGAGACTTTTAAGACAATTTCTCCTTCTTATTAGTCCTTTCCTGCTTGACAAATATAATTTTAATACCACAGATATAAACTGTTTATGTATTTTGGTACTATATCATACCATAAACCATTATAATACCTGCCATATTCCTGCCCTGGAAACCCAATATTAAAGCCCTTAAGAGGGATAGTGCCCCTGTTGATAATGCATGGAAGAATGTGATGTGGGAAAAAGCTGAAATTCTGTTCTTGCCCCTTACTTGATGCATGACATATGAATCCTTTCTTGGTCTCTGTCAGCCTGTCCTCTGTCATCTATAGAAGAGGATGCATAATACCTTCCATAGGAAACTTTTTTGTGGGGGAAAATTAGAAACCCTATGCAGAATATAAGGCAAACAGTAAGACTTCAACAAAATGGTCATCCTGGCCCACCTTTCTTCTCCCTTTCAGATAAGGGATGGCTGTTCTCTAAACAATACAGCATAACTGCCAAAGAGACTACCTGGAAATGTAGCAGTAAGAAGTAGCACATGCTCACACTTACCTTAGGAATAAAGATTTAGAGTCATCTCTGTATTTCATGAAGACTTTGCTTAGGGATATGGGGAGAGGAAAAAGATCATGAATTCATTTCTTTTAATTCTAGATAATTTTCTGCTGCCTTATTTGATCTAGATATATATTAAAAAATCAGTTTCACATTGAGTTCCAAATGAAGAGAAAACAGGTGAAGGGGAGGGAAGGACTCACAGCCTTTGACCTTGATGCCAGACCCATTACCACCCTCAGGACCATGGATTCCACTGGCACCATCAGCTTCTTCACAGAGAGAAGGGTGGTTGAGTGAGTACTCGTGGGCACAGTATTACAGATGCTTAAGGCTACAAGGTTTTAAGCCTTAGAAGATCGGGATGTATACAATAGGATCACCTTGGCTTGGAATTAAGGGGAAATATATCTTGCTATACTTGGAAGAGGCTCCCTCAGTATCTTTTCTTCCTTTTTGAGGTTCAGGGATATTCCCTCTTCTAAAGGTTAGTGTCTTCCTATGGTTGAGGTGAAGAATACTTGAGTTTCCCTGACAATTATTTTGAATAACTAAAAGACAAGTAGGTGTTTATCATAGCTGTAAAAAGATAACATAAAAAATAAATAACATTATCCTAAAACAAACCACTCAGAGAGAATAGCTGCTAATGTTTTTATCTGTATAATATTCTGGCACAAATTTTCTTATTTCTATTTATATATGTATTTGCAGAAGATAAAGTATCATCCTACATTTAGTTTTGTCATCTGTTTGTGTCACTAACAACCTTCTTCAAAGGTCAGTGATTGTGAATAAACTCCACTCTGTGACATATAGACAGTAGAGATAATAATGCCAAACAAATACATAGAAAAGGAAACAGGAATGTCTAAAAGGTATTTTGTGCCAAGTGGTTTTTAGGTATTGAGACATTTAATACTCATAACACCATTACAAGATATATAGTGTTTCTAACCCCATTTTTATATGTGAAACACTGGGACACAGAGGGCATAAGGGCTTTGTCTAAGATTGCACAGTCAGGCAATGGGATGGCTTGGATTTATGTCCTGTGATTGCCTATGGCTGAGACAGCTGGTAGGCTATCCATGGGCCACCCTCATTAAATAATTCCTGAGACTTGCAAGAGTGAGGCTGATGTCCCCTGTCTAGTGGTCCTATGTAGCTGAAAATAAGCATGTAACTAGAGGAATTACTCCAGGATCTGTCTTAAGAGCCCCTGATATCATGCTGGTTAGATACCATATGTAGGATGTGTCTCCAGAAGACTTCCTGATACCCAACAAAATGCTTCTGGAGAACTTAATTCTCTTCCTGATCTTTGTTACCATCCTACCTGACAGCCATAATAGTAAGAACCTGAGCATCCTCATTGCTTGGGCTTCACTTTTTGCTACCTGGAAAGCTTGCTGGCAGGGTTTTCTGTCTGGTCCAAAACTGGTGTTTTTTTTTTTTCTCCCTGAGGCCTGGGACTTGTGGCATCATGATAGTTTGTGGCTGATAGCCTATCACTGGCCTACGGAGCACAGGGTCTGAACCTTTCTATGTAGAGTCTTCTCCATGATATGAATATGGAATTTTGTTTCTTCCTCTTATCATGGGTCTACCTTTATGTATATTGTCTCAATATCTATAGAGTAGACCTCTGGCATAAGGTCTGTCAGGGTAAACTGGTCAAAATGCCTAGTTTCTCTATACCTAGATACATAGATAATATCCGAGCTGGCAGAAATGCATGCAACTATACCTCTAACTGTTGACTTCCAGGGGCCCTATAACTAGGACTTAGAGGGTCTCTTTCATTCTTGCTTGCTTCTATTCTATTTGACTTAAAGCATAGGTATGTTCTTGCACCACTTCTCCTTAAAGTTTAGAATCACCACCGGGGGGTGATAAAGCAGGGGAAGCAGACCCGTTGTCTGATACTCTTAAAATATAGCCTTAACTCCTAGACTTTCTTGTCCTCAAGGTAAGACATACCACTGGATGTGTGGTAGTATAGAGCCAAGCAACTGGCTCATGGTGGCTAGTTGTATGGCCAACTCCAGAGGTCCATGAGGACTACAGTGTCATTTCTTCATTCTAGATCACTACTTACCTTTGTCACAGGTGCTTTGCTATAGCTATTGAGAAATTAGCAGGCATCAGTTCTGTTTTCATGGGAAGCTCTGGGAGGGAGATCTAGCCTCTGCTTACATCTCAGAGTATTTTCCTTATCCTGGGGCTCCTCCTACCCATATTCCCTGTTGCCCTGTGTTATGAGCCCATGCAGGCTACTTTTGTCTTGTTTTTTCTCAGATCCTGTCCTCAGGATTCCTGGAGTTGCCAGACTAGTTTGGAACTGTGTCTCAGTGCTTCCATTTACCATAACTTACTGCATATACTGGAGTATAAGCCAAGTTTTTTCAGCACAAACTTTGTACATGTTTGAGTTACATAACCTTGTCACTGTTTCCCTTAGGCCAGCTGCAGCTTTCTTTGTTGGGTTATTGCCACTGTCCTGCCTGCCTCCCCCACTACCACCTGTCAGGGGTTCTCGAACAATGTTGAATTAGAATCTTTATGTGCCCCTGGTTTAATTGGTGCCTTAGGTTGGGGAGGTCTTTATCTTCAGTTTGGTCTCAGAAGACCCTATTATCTTTAGCTTTTACCATTGCTCCCTGGGTGTGCACTCATTGTTATTCCTGTTCTTCAAAGAGGAAAAACATCTATCTACTAGTTCAGGCTTTATTCCTATGATTGCTGTTATCTTAGGGTTTCTTGTCAACAATGACTACTATCAGAAGTACACAGTGACTTCTCCTATGTTAAAATCACTTGACATGATGACATAAGTGACTGTCTTACATCAAGAACTTATCAATTACTATAAGCTTCAACAAATAGAACAATGAAGGAATAGGAAGCAACCATTCCCTTCATGAAACATATCAACTCTAGATCTAGTCCTGAGTTTAGTTCATATACTTACCGTATATACTCGAGTATAAGCCGAGTATTTTCGGCACAAAATTTGTGCCGAGTTCGGGTTTTTCGGCACAAATTTTGGGCCAAAAAAACTCGGCTTATACTCGAGTATATACCGTAATATCTTGATCATAGTACTATGGTAGGATACTTGTATATGTGTTAATTGTGTAAGCATTTCCAGTGTTACCAGGTGATATACTGAGTAATGATATTGGTGTTGGCCTATATAATGGTTTAAATATGCTTATATTATGTCTCTAGGCAATATCATCTGCTTTGATATCCTAGACCAGGGTGGTCTAGAAACTGATTATGGGCTTCCCTTATGGCTACTTTTGAAATTCAGTTTTTGAAAAGGAATTTCTTCTGGACTTTAAGACCTGACAAAACTTCCACTTCTGTGGGGCTTCACTTACCTTCCTCTTCAGTTGGCAATGCTAAAAGCAGAATTTGGCAATTCCTAATCTTTCTACTGTTTCCTTTTCTTCATATCATATTTTTCTGCAGAGTTGTCTTCTGATCTAAGCCTAAGACCTTCTCTTACTCCCTTCTACCTCAAGTACCAACAACTGAAAACAAATGGTAGCTGCATCCATTCATACTACTAATAGCTAGGTTCTTTTAGTGAGTTGAGCCTGTGACCTGTCATTTTAAGGAATTCTTGGTCCTTATAAGACTGTTATTTGGATCTTGCAGGAAGAATGGCGACCAAAGACCCCATTTTGGCAGGGGAGGGCACCCCCAGAAAAAGGGAAAATTAAAAAGTAAGCTAAAGGAGTCAAAAAAGTCAGTTAGTGTACCTTTAAACTAGCCATTGCTAAATTTCTTTCTTCCTTTCTTTCTTTTTTTTAATTTTTTTTTTTTTTAATTTTTGAGACAGAGCCTCAAGCTTTTGCTTTGGGTAGAGTGCCATGGCATCACAGCTCACAGAAACCTCTAACTCCTGGGCTGAAGCGATTCTCCGGCATCCGTCTCCCAAGTAGCTGGGACTACAGGCACCCGCCACAATGCCTGGCTATTTTTTGGTTACAGCCATCATTGTTGTTTGCTGGGACCGGGCTGGATTCAAACCCACCAGCTCAGGTGTATGTAGCTGGCACCTTAGCTGCTTGAGCCACAGGCGCCGAGCCATTGCTAAATTTCTTATCTGAACAAGTTTCCGGCCTTTCCTGAAACTCTGGCCTATTGGGGATACAGCTTACACTGTTGCAGGAAGACGAGGCCCAATGGAGACAAAGAGCACCCAAACACCATGTTTATTTTATTTTATTTAATTTTTTTTCCATCACGAGATCACTCTTTATTATTATTTTTTATTTTTTTCTAACTTTTATTTCATTACTTTTTTATTTATTTATTTTTATTCTTATCCCTTTCTGTTTTTGTTTTTTAATGTTGAATAATAATTTTAATGCAATTTTTTTCTTTTAAAAATGTGTATATATCTTTTTGGCACCCTCAGTATTTTTTTTTTTTTTATTAAATCATAGCTGTGTACATTAATGCAATCGTGGGGCACCATACACTGGTTTTATACACCATTTGACACATTTTCATCACACTGGTTAACATAGCCTTCCTGGCATTTTCTTAGTTATTGTGCTAAGACATTTGCATTCTACATTTACTAAGTTTCACATATACCCTTGTAAGATGCACCACAGGTGTAATCCCAAAAATCACCATCCCTCCGCCCACCTCCCTACTCCCTCCCCTCCCTTTACCCCTTCCCCCTAGTCTTAGGTTGTAACTGGGTTATAGCTCTCATGTGAAAGCCATAAATTAGTTTCATAGTAGGTCTGAGTACATTGGATACTTTTTCTTCCATTCTTGAGATACTTTACTGAGAAAAATATGTTCCAGCTCCATCCATGTAAACATGAAAGAGATAAAGTCTCCATCTTTCTTTAAGGCTGCATAATATTCCATAGTGTACATATACCACTATTTATTAATCCATTCGTGGATCGATGGGCACTTGGGCTTTTTCCATGACTTAGCAATTATGAATAGGGCTGCAATAAACATTCTGGTACAAATATCTTTGTTATGATGTGATTTTTGGTCTTCTGGGTATATGCCTAGTAGAGGAATTATAGGAT
>CAUYPK010014328.1:0-41952 GCA_963574355.1 Loris lydekkerianus
AGCTTGCCAGAGCAGTTTTTCCACACAATGGCTTTCACTTAGCCCAGTTCAGTGGCTCATTTTGGGGCCCCAGACAATGACCAAAGTTCTCCACACTTTTGCTCAAGCTCTCCCCAAGGCAGCTCAACTGAGCCCCAAGTCCAAGAACACCAAAAAGTTCACAGGTAAGGCCTTTCCAGTTTGCAGTCTCACTGCTGCTTGTACTCATGGTTGCCAGCGTGATTAGGTCAATCGAACACATGCAGCCACTTGCCAGTTTTCCACTGTTTTTGTCTTCCTCCTGGGGTCCAGAAGTCCCTTGCTGGCCCCCTGTATCCTCAAAGGCATGATCATAGGCAGATCCCACCTGCCAGAGATGTCTGGAGTCTTGTCTCCCCAGACTCGCTGAGCCCAGTTGCAGGGAAGCTGTTACTCAGCCGCCATCTTTAATCCTCTCCCTCTTCTTCTTTTTTAAAAAATCTTTCTACCTTGCCTTATGTAATGTCTGGTTCATTAGCCTTTTGACTAGGAGATAAATTCTCAGAATTTCTAAATAGTTACCAGTGTGTCTTAGGGCTACCTGCTTTCTCATTCATGTCCAGTAGGAGAGAGAACGTCTGTGTTTTATTATTCTCAGCACAAGTTTTGGGAGTCATGCTGTTTGAATTGGCCTCAAGCCTACTCCTGAGTCAGCAATGTGGCTGGGCGGGCAGTGGTTCAGATCATGCTCTCTATTCCTAGCACTGGATGTGGTCATTTCCCCATCTTAGGCTTCTCCTGTGTGCAGATTACAACCACCTGGGCAGCTTCTAAAGAATTCTGATGCCCAGGCCCACCTTCAGAGATTCTACTTCAATTGGTCTGGGGAGGAGACATTTTTCAAAGTTGCCCAGGTGATTCTCACGTTTAACCAGGGCAGAAGACCACTGGCCTAGACATTGTACAACCTCCTGATGCAGGTTCAGACCTGGCATGGATGAGGTCATGAGTGTATACACACCACCTGGGCCTAAGTAAATGGCTTGCTTTTACTTAGGACATGTGGAGACCGGCCACATGTCCCGCTTTCTTAGGGCTGCACCCAGGAAGCACAAACAGAGGAAGTGATCTGAAGTTTCCAACAATGAGGGGCAATAGTAATGACCATCAAAGTGGGAGTATTTCACCAATGTAGGAGATGTTTAGATGGCTAGCTCCTGCTAGTGATCCTTGGTTACCTGAGACATTCCCCTTCTCTGCATCTGTTTCCTCATCTGTTACATGAGTTCGAACAATAATCGGACCTCTCTGAACTGACTACAGATGAATGAGCTTTGTGGAAGCTATTCTCTGTACTAGGAAGAATCCCCGTAGTAGGAAGGCTCTATGATAGAGTGAGAAGAGTTTAATCTCCCTATGGAGTCCCTGTCTCTCAGCTGTGCTACCCTAGGCAAGTCCCCTTACCTCTCTGAGCCTCAATGTTCTCATCAGTAAAACAAGGACTCTACCTTCTGGAATGGTCTCCTGTGAGCATGAAGTAAGATAATAGGGGCTCAGTAAATTGCTTTCCTTCGAAGAATGCTACTGTTAGCTCTTAATCTTTTTAATGTGATGTCAAATGGGGAAATCAAGACCCATGATGCTCAACATAGGCAATTAATTGCTGATTATATCCTGGAGCCACTTGATCAACCTCTGGACTCCAAGTCCTTGAGGAGGAGGTTCTTTCAGCCTCCTGTCTCTGTATCCCCATCCACACCTCAAGGGGCTCTAGATTTCCTACATGTAAGGGCCTAGGAGTGGCAATGTTGGAACAAAGGTGCTGTGAAGGATCTTGTCTTGAAATTGCATTTGCAAGTGGTCACTGTATTTATTTGGATTTGAAATGGATGTTTGCTTGGGATGGCTTGGGGGCTGGAAAAGATGATGCCACTGCTTGGCACGGCTCTGGCATAACATAAATATAGTCGACCCTTGAACAGCATGGGTTTGAACTGTTTGGGTCTGTGCATATATGGAATTTTTTCAACCCAGTGTGATAAAAAAATCCCATAGTCACAAGATGTGAAACCTGTGTTTATGGAGCGCCAATTTTTCATGTACACAGGTTCTCCAGAGCCTACTGTGGAACTTGAGTATCCTTGGATTTTGGTATACGTGGGGGTCCTGGAACCAATCCCATGTGTACACGTAAACCAAGGGCCAACTGTATCAATGACTGGTTGTCAAATGAATGGACTAACCTTCCCCTTTCACAACCTACCTCTCTTACCCAATGGAGTCATGGAAGAGATGGTTGAGAGTGTAAGAAATAGTTCTGTTTATTGATTAGAACATGGTATAAAATTACAGCAATTTGCAGGCATTCTGGACTTTTTGGGAGGGACATGCAGTGCTGGGCTGGAGCAGGGGATGGAGTGGAGGTATGGACCACTTGGCAATGGCTCCCTTCCTGGGCTTGTTAAAGGACTTGCAGTACCAGCACAGATGCTAGCGTGAGAGAACCATTGGTCCTTGTCTCTAGAAACAAATGATGTGGGCAGTTCGGGCCATCAGACAATGCCATGCTTCATGTGTAGTCACTCAGTCCTTTTCCACTTGTGTTAGGCTCTGGGTCTCCCAATCTAGTCATAGTAGATCCTAATTGTTCTGTATAACACTCATTCTTCCCACCAAAGGAAGAGAAACAGGCACATTGGTTTGGGAGGCCGTCAGAGGATGGTGTGCATTTGGCTCAGGTCCTCTTGCTTCCAGGTTCACCAAGGTCTACACGTCTTGGAGGCAGTGGGCTGGGGGCATGGAAGCAGAAAACTCTGTACTACTGTTTAAGCTCAAGTGGAGGGACCTTCCATAGGGTAGCAGTGTGAAGAGATGAGCATGCTTCCAAAACAAACTCAAATTTCATCTTGTCTCTCAAGAAGGAGAAGGAAGAGCTGGCAATCAGAGACTGAGCCACGTGATGCTGGATTCCATAGAAAGTCTTCAGCAGAGAATTCTTCTAAAGTGTAAAAGGTATTTCTGTCCCAAGAGTTGGTGTGTAAAATCAGAATGAGGGCAGATCAGAGTGTTAAGGTGGTCGTTTAGCACAATGTCTCTGAGAGCTGAATGGCTGAGTGTCACCGGTTACATGACATTTTGAAACAGCTGGAGAGACCTCATGATGTTGTCATCCTGGGGAAGGAGGAGGGAAAAAGGAATGAGTTAATTAATGTACAGCAATACAATTCGCTAATGTGGGAAACTAAATTGATTTAAAACATCTTTCACCTGATAAGCGATGTCAAAAAATCACACTTTAATAGGTTATGATGTTTACAACTAGAATGACAAGTTCCAGTTTCATTTCTATCACCCACTATGACCTTAGCTACATTCTTAATATTGCTGTGCCTCAGTTTTTGGTTCTTAAAAATGGGTATGATCAATATTGCTATCCAGCTAGTTATTTTAAATGTTAAAATATTTTGAAATCTTGCTGGTAAATAGCTGCTGATCTGATCCACCTCAAACTCCAGAAACTTCCCCTTAGACTACATGGTATCTTGCTTGGGATTCCCCAGGCCACCCCAAGATTCACAACCTAATGAGTTAATACCAACCTTAACAAGGGTCCTCTAGGGTCCTGACTGGGTCAAAGTCAGTTGCCAGTGGTCAATGCTCAGTCCATTCTACTTGTTAAATATTTTAAGTATTACCCTGTATATCACTGACGTCACAGGGTTATTAAGATACTTATACAGTGCACTTAAAACTCGGTAGGTGCTTAAGATGTGATAATAACTCTCCCAAGCTTTCTTATATTCTCAATCCATCTTGGTGGGAGCTCAGAGTAACTTTCTAAAATAATGTAGTAATATAAATACATTTTTCTAAAATAGATGAAACAATTATTTCTGTGCTGCTAGTCTATTTGTTAGACAATAAAAGTTTTGGTTCAAGGTCCAGGGGCATAGCATCACCTGGGAGAATGTTAGAAAAATAATATCTCAAGTTCCATCCCAGACCTATAGAATTAGAATCTACATTTTAACCAGATCTTTACAATATTGTTATGCATGTTAAAGTCTTAGAAGCATTAGTCCAGGGCATTTGTATTAAAACGAGGATTTCTAGATCTAGAATGTCTGGGATAGAGGCCTGGAAATGTATATTTTTAGAATCATCCCAGGCAATTTTTATGTACTCTATGGTTCGAGAATCACAGTTGTTGAGATTTTCCCCTCAGCTGCTCTCTGACAGTCTGGGGATGGGGCATCAAGCTAAAATAGGTTGAAAAATGACAATGTTGTTCACCAGGGAAATCTGTTTTCACAGAGACCCCCTCTAGTTTTCACATCCCCCCAGACCCCTACATAGTTGAATCAGTAGAGATTGTTGGACTCCTAAGTTGTTGCTATTTGAGCTGTTGGCTCTGTTCAGAGGAGTCCCAGGCATGAGCAGGTTTCTCATTCCCTTCCTTCCGCAGGTCCCCGAGCCCCAGATTTCATTCCCCAGATTTAAAGTTAGTGTGCCACAAAAGCCCTCCTTACCTCTTGACATGATTCAAGAAATTCATCTAAAGTCACAATGCCATCTTTATTTTTGTCCATTTTCTGAAAGACACAACAAAAAGGCATTTTAAGGAACCTGGTGATCTGCATTCCATTGCTTGTTTTTTGTTAACCTATTTTGCTCTGAGAATGAGGGTGGTCTCTCACCAGCCAGATAACCCCAGTCAGGCCCTGATTACAGCATTTTGATGCCTGTGAACTTCCTTAAATCACAAGACCAACTTCAGATACTCATCACTCATTGCTGGCTTATTCTGCTGACACCCTAACGTATCTTACGTAGACTCCCTGCTACCCCGTCCACAGGGCAAGGAGAACACTGGACACAGAGGTTCTGATGCTGTCTCTGTCACATCAGAACATTGGACACAGGTTCTGATGCTGTATGACCTAGTACAAGGCCAGAGAAGCCTCTGTTTTCCCCATCTGCAAAGTGGGAGACTGAACCAGAAGGAATTCTTGGATATTCTATTGTTAGATGAATGTTTTACTAAAACACCACTATGATCACACCACTCAGGAATCAACAGTAGCCACCTATCCTTTATCAAAAGGCTAAACTCTCCCATTTAAAGATCTTACAATCTGGCCTTACCCTAGTTCCCCTTGATCCACAGACACAAATGCTTAACACCTCCACAAATGTGATTAATGAAGTCTTTTGTGTTTACTCTGATCCATCAAGAATTTTATGGAACTTAGAGTTCATACTATACCACATACATGTAATAATATACTTCGCTGTTCTCTCCTCTGTAGAATGTACTTGTCTGCTTAATGAGATCGTCTATGCTTTGAGGACAGTATGTCTTATAATTCTTTTCTGTTTCCAATAATGTTTAGTACAGGGTTGGACACAAACCACTTGCTCAGAGGCTTGTGGGTTGACAGATCTAAGTTGGACTTAAAGCTCATGTGCAGGGTGTGTGCACTTACCTGAAAGAAGACGTCCACGTGCTGTCTTGGGGTGTCTTCTCTGAGCACAGGATATGTGTATTTCCCCATCATGTCATAGATGGCTTTGACAATATCAATCATCTCCTGGAGAAGAGGCAAAAAAGCACATAGTGTTGGAACCATGAGGTCAAGCTCTTCTTAGATGGCAGAGTTTGGGGCTCCCTGTCCCCCTTGCAACAAAAGTAATTAAAAGGACTTTCCTCAGCAGATTAAGACATTAGAAAGCTGAAGAGGCTATATTCTAAGAGCCTCCTCTTAGAAGACAGTAGAAAATTCCCTTTGCCTTCAAAACCTGTGGGTAGGTTACCTCTTTGAGGGCATTGTCTTCAGTGACGGTGACATGTGGGGCCCCTATTCATGGACTTGAGGCAAATGAAATATTATTCTGAATTAAAGAAAAGTGAATGCTTCTAGCTTAAAGATTTAAAAATCCTCACAGGTTCAGTTACTGTTTTAAGTTAAGAAAAATGAGCCCACAGCCAAGATAATCCACAGGGCATTTGAGGTCAATGGCTCCATAGATTGGGGCACTTATTAAAAACATCAATTATCAAGTCCGCCCCCAAACTATTGAGTCAGAACATCTCAGGAATCTCTATTTTCATCAGGGTACATTAGGAAACATTGTTCTGATCATCTGGGACCCTACTCAGGATGAGAATAACAGTGTTGGGGCTATTTGATGTGATGTCTGAAGATATCCAGGGCAGCCTCTATCCTGAGTTCCTTGACTGTTCCTTCTCATACCATGTACTTGTTCTGTTTTATTGTTTGTTGTTTTTTTTTTTTTTTACTTGTTTTAACCTATTATTAATAATGTTAGACTTACAGAAAAGTTGCGAAATAATACAGGTAATTCATGTATACTTTTCACTTAGTTCCCTCAAATGTTAACAACTTGCATAACCAGGGCACAATTATCTATCGAAAACGGGAAATTAACATTGTTACAAGATTATTAACTATAGTGGTTGTTCAAATTTTGTCAGTTTTTTCATTCACATCTTTTTTGTCCTTAAAGATCTAACCTTGCATTTGTTTGTTGTTCCTCCTCTAATCTGTAAGTTTCATCCTTTCCTTGTTTTCCAGTAATTTAAAACTTAATATAAGTAGCGGTCCGTCATTTTGTACATTCTCAATTTGAATTAGTTCTTGTGATTAGATTGAAGTTACACATTTTTGGCAAGAATCCCATAGAAATGATGTTATATCCTTCTCAGGGCATCACATCAGGGTGGTATTTGGGGTTGAAATTTCTAATCACTAGGAATGTTAACTTTGATGATTTAATTAAGGTGGTATCTATCCAATGTCTACTGATCTTAGTATTTGGTAGTAGATCTTGCCTGTAAAAATTATTACTATAGTGCTTGCCTAATGGTAATTTTATATTTCCTTTATTCCTTCTACATTTATTAATTGAATTTTTCTGCAAGAAAGAGCTGTCCCTTCTCCCCCATTTATTTATATATTCATCTTAATATTTTCTCTTTCCTTGTACTAAAATCAACCACTTCTCCAAAGAGACTGTTTTTTTTTTTTTTTTTTTTTTTAATTGAAAAATGTTGTTTAGAAACCAAGATCTGGGTGCTAGGAGTGCTCACTGCTATAGGAGTGTCACTGTTCCAAAGCTGTCTCAACAGACAGAGCTAGGAAATAAATGTCTCTATCCATGTGTTTATTTTAAAATGTGTGCTTTTCAAGCTCTTCATATCCCCTTGGCCACTGAGGTCTTTCCTGTCTGAGTACTTTGTGTCTTTCAAAGAATATGTCCATCCAGCAGATTCCCAGTGGAACACAGGCAGGCCCCTCACTCTAGCCTTCCATCTGACTCTGCTGACCTGTCAGCCTCATCTGGTGCCATTTTTCTCCTTCATGCCTTTTCTGCAGCCATCTGGAAGCTTTTCTGTTTCTGGAACACCTGAAGCTCTGTCTCTCTAGTAGCTGTTCCTTCTGCCTGGAACAGTTTCCTGGCTTTTTTGCATGATTGGTTCTAGTGTGACACCACCTCCTTACAGAGGCCTTTGCTAACCTTCCCTAAAAACCATTCTCTACTTGTTTACTGTCCCTATCCCTACACTGCTCCTGAGCATGGGGCCTAATTTGATTGCTTCTTTATCTCTGGCACCTGCCAAACCTAACAAGTCCTTAAATGTGTGTTAAGCAAATACATGACTGAATGAAGGAGGACTGAAACGTGGGTAGGCTCTCGGAACTTCAGTTTCCTCTGTAAGGAGAGAACCTTGCAGGGTTGAGGTGAAGATTAGAGATGGTATTCATACCTCCAGGGCCCAAGCCTGGCATGCAGGAGCTCAGTAAGTGGGGTGTTACCCGATGCTCAATGCAAGTTTCTGCTGAGATACCAGGACACAGTAGATACTAAAATGAGTTTTGAGATAGATCTGTGGGTATTTCACGGGCTAGAAACACATTCTGTGAGGTTCTAAAAGTGTCAAGCAGTGAAGATTCAGAAATTATTTGTAATGATTCCTTGAAAGATTGTTATACCTTCCACCACCTGGTCTGTGGTTTTATGAGTAGACAAAATAGGTTGTGGCCAATATGATCCAGTTTTAGTCTCCTCCTAATTAAAAAATCTCTTTTCTCTTCTAGGTGCTGCCTGCGATTCTACCATTTCAACTTTTAGCTTCAACTTGCGGCTGCTAACTGCCAAGATGTGAGTTCCTTGGAGAAGAGTAACTCTTTACACACAGACAACTCATTTTCGCCCCCTGTGCAATGTACATTAAATCTGTGTGATCCAGTGAAAATTAATCTATTTCATTCTTTCTTGGGACCCTGGGAACAAGGCATGGTAGGGCAATGTGGGATTTCAAAAGTGGCCCTCTTCATATTGCCAGGGACCTGCCCTGTTAGCTCCACAGCAGATCCTGCCTCATTGAGACAACGTTATCTCATGACAGAGGCTGTTTTCCATGACATCAGGCATCTGCACGGAAGCTCTTCTGTGTCCCTGGTTTCAGCTTACTTACCTCTTTGTTTATGTATCCATCTTTATTGATGTCATACAAATTAAATGTCCACCTTAGTTTCTCATGGACGGTTCCTCTCAGTAAAATCGACAGAGCGGTTACAAAGTCCTGAGAAGCGGAAAAGGTAGAAGTGACATTAACCACTGCGCTGTCGGGTGGGCTGAAGCAGGGCGTTTGGGTCAGACACCGAGATGCTTTTGCAGGATGGTGCCTCCCTTGTCCTCTTATTCACCTGGAGGATATGGCTGCACTCACCCAAGAGTTTCTACCTTCCGCCCGATGGCTGCCTTGGCCTGCTTTTTGGAAGGCGCCCCCTTTGGGGAGAATGGAGCTCTGTGAGACACAGGTCCACACAGCCTTGCCTGTGGTTGCCTGTCATCCCAGAGGCAGGGTGGCCAGTGGCTGGGAGCATGGACCGTGAGAACATGCTGCCTTCGTTCAAGTCCCTCCCTTATCACTGTGAGTTGCTTGAAGTCGAGAAAGCTACCAAACACAGAGCCCTACTTTCTAGGGTTAGTATGGGGATTAAATGAGTTAATATAACAAAGCAGTAAGTTCAGAGGCTGCCACATGGTAAGCAGCGTGCATGTGATTATCAGCCCCTGAGACTCTGAGTTTCTAAAGGGCAAAGGAAGTTGCTGCTTCTCTCCATCTTCAGGAAATACATGTTCAATGAATAACGGTTTCTGTGTCTTGACTGAGAGCACTGGATAATCCAACACTTCCCCCAGTGCCCCAAGATCTAGAGGAGAGGTAAAGTAGAATAGGGGACCCAACAGTAGACACAAGAGATTGGTGTACCTCGAACTTCACAGAGCCTGTCTGGGTGGTGTCAAAGGCGTTGAAGAGGTAATGGGCGTACGTGCTGGCATCTGCAAGGCAGGAAGGGAAGGCAGGTTAAGGGGGCTAGGGGAGGTGGTTAGACGACTTCTAACAGAGGCAGGCCTCAATATGAAAGAGAGGAGGGGGCGCTGGGGTGGCCGAGAGGAGAAAATCATGGGATGGGACCTGTTTGTTCAACTCCTGGAATTTAGGTGGGAAATGAATTCAGCAGGCAGCCAGATGGGCCTTTGCCTGTCCATCTAGCCATCCCGAGAGAACCACTTTCCTGCCCATCTGTGTATGGAATCTGATGATGAATGAGGTGCTACTGCATGAAGATGTTCTTTTGAGTGGCAGTGTGACACCACAGGCTGAGCACTCACTTGGGAGCAGACAGACCTGGGCTCAGATGGCTGTGTGACCACAGGTATTGAAGGCAATCTCTCTGAGCTTTCCTTTCCCATCTCTGTACAGTGAAATGTAGCAAGACTTGTCTCTTGGAATTTTTGAAAAAGTATATTAATCTAGAGCTGTACCTGGCACATAGTGAAAATACAATAAAGAGTGACTCAGGTGAGTTCAGTAAACTGTGATTCTGGGGCCTGCAGAATCAGGGCACTGAATCAGGGCACTGAATGCACTGGGTCCCACACCTAGGAAGGTACCTGTCAGCTGTCAAAGAGGCCCGTGAGAAACAGGGCCCAGGAAACAGTGGGGGCATCTGGATCTCTGTTTTGTTAGGACCCAGGGAAGGAGTCCTGCAGGAAATAGCTCTTGGGGACAAAATGCAAGGTGGCATGCGACACATGGAGGCCACAGTAAGAGCCACTTATGTGGTTCCAGGTCCATGAAGCTGAGCTGATTCCAGCAGGAGTCATGCAGGGCAACAGAGCAGGTGCTGTGGGCCTGGCACTCCTGACCTGGCTTCACAAGCACAGCTTCACACTCCCTGCCTCTTTTTGGATTCATTAATTTTTATAGCTCCTGATATTTCCTAAAGTTCTTTTTCAAAATTCTGCTTGTCTTAGCTATTATAAGGACAAGAATGGAAAGTGTTCTGTACAATGGTGGAGCCAACGTTGCAAAGTTTTGCCTCAGACACTTATAAGAGCTACTCGCTAGCTGTGTGATCTTGAATAAATTGCTTAACTTCTCCGAAATTCTTTCACCCCATCTGGGATCACAAGGCCTGGTTTCTAGAGCTATTGTGAGACTTTATGAAATTGCATTATCTGTTTTTCTTCCCCTCCCAGAGTGAGTCTGTTTTCAGAGCTCTTTTCTGGTAAGGTTTTAGAGAATTCCATACCTCATGATAAGGGAGGCATCCCCCTCTGAGGTCTCCCCTACCTCCAGGATGAGGCAGAGTTGACTTGAGGAAGGGAAGGCTGGCACTGCAGAGGGTTCTGGGCAGGATGTTTTCAAGGTCAGACTCACCTCCATGAGGGAAAAACTGAGCATAGATCTGCTTGAATGTTTCTTCATTGACCACACCACTGGGGCACTCCTGTGGGAAGGGGAGAGAGAATCAGCGGGAGGAGTGTGAGGGCCCCGCCAGCAGAAGATGGGGCCCACCCTAGGGTTTAGGGCTGCTTGTCATCCCTGGTGGGCAGGAACTGGGCTAGGATCTGTGCATTGTCAGGTCTCCAAGGCCAGGAGCAGCCACCTAGGGACTGAAGCTGCCCTGCAAGGTGCTGGGTCACCATCAGACAACTGTGAGGTGGAAAGAGTCTGGGCCTTGGGATTAGAAAGACCTGGGCTTGGATCCTGACTGAGCTGATACAAAGCGCTGTGACCTTGGCCAAGTTGGTCTCTGATCCTCAGTATCCTAACCTGTAAAATGGGGTAGCAGCACCTTCCTGACAAGGCAGCTGCGAGGTTTGATATGTGAGTCCACGTTAGGTGGTACTGAGTCTGTGGTCACTCCTGCTAGCTGAGTGCTGAGTTCAGGGTAAACCCAAGCAGGGTTGATTCCTTTTCTCTCTCTCTCTCTTTTGAGACTGAGTCTCAAGCTGTCACCCTGGGTAGAGTGCAGTGACGTCATAGATCACAGCAATGTCCAACTTGGGCTCAAGCAATCCTCTTGCCTCAGTTTTTCTATTTTTAGTAAAGACGGGATCTCACTTTTTTTTTTGCTCAGACTGGTCTCAAATTCATGAGCTCAAGCAATCCACCCGCCTCAGCCTCCCAGAGTGCTAGGATTATAGGCGTGAGCCACCGCACCTGGCCTCGATTCCTTCTCTTTTCTGAATGCTGCTCCCTCTCCACCCAGTCCTGTCTAGGCTAATCCAGTAGAGCCCTGCTCCAACCCAGATGCCCTCTGCCAACATGGCCTCCTCACAATGGTAGGAAACCAGGCACATCGCCAGTGCAGTCTGCTGTGTAGGGCAGAGGCAGCCCAGCTCTTGCCAGATAACTCACTGGAGGCTTTTGAATCTCTACCGTCACTTTGGAGAACACTGAGACTGTTGTCAGTTTAGAGTCAGCTAAGCTCTCCTTGCAGGCTGCACCTGGGGGAGGGGAAGCAGGAGCAGCTCCCTCCACTCCACTCCAGGATTTGGAATTAGACGGCACTGGAATAGTTAAGCTTAAAAATAATTAATACCTCGGGTAGGATCTGAGAGCTCCATACTGCCCTAAGAAGACAGGAATGTGCTCATGTATATGAGGCAAGAGTGAACGACGCCCTCTGATTCCACCTTTGATTATAACTTGGCTTCTGCATAACTCACAGGAAGAGAGGGGCCCAGGGGACAGGGCTGTCTGGTCCCAGTGTCAGTTCTATTTCCCTTGGGAAATTAATACCCTGACATTCAGGCTTACACATTAATCTCCATGAGCCTGTTAGCATAAGTTAGCAGATCTAAATCCCATCATTTCCCAGCAAGATGGAAAGTGTGAATACGTGCAGAATGCAGGCTAAACCCTGAGCCGGGGCGATTCCTCCAAAGTCACCCCACCCTGTGAAGTGTCTGGGCAGTGAGCCAACTTCCTGTCTCCTGAGACTGCCTTGTTCTCCCCTGTAACGTGCATTCCAGCCATGTGATCAGCTCATGTCCCCTTCCTCCGACAACCACATGCATGAGAAACTCCCTTATGAACAACTCCCTTGGGACTGGGAGAGTTAGACTCAAGTGGGAAATCATATCCAGGATCTTCAGAGCCTATGGGAGTCTTACATTTTTGAAGCCTCGATAAAGGACTTGTAGTTCCCTTTTAGTGAAGTTGGTCTGGGCCTCAAGCTGCTCCAGTCCCTCAGGCCGATGGCAAACCATGGTCATCTCCAACTCATCTTCAATCTTATCTGGAACCAGAGGAGATGGCATTGGAGTGGTTGACCTCAGTGGTCACTCTTGTCTGACAGTAGTCTGGGTTGTCAAAGAGTGGTGTCAGGACCCAAGACTTAGAGTTGTGGGCTGGGATGGCACTGCCTGTGGCCTTCCTGCCTTGAAGCCTACTTCGCTGCAAGTTAGTGAGCCCACGCCATATTGCAGGTGTGTTGGACACCATGCAGAGAGGGGGCTTCAGCGTTCCAAGTAGAGATGAAGGCAGAAGTGCCCAAAGTAATTCCATATGAAAACATTTCCCCTGCTTTCAGAATAATCTCTTTGGGTATTCGTGTTGCCCCTTGAACATTCTGAATATTCCAGAAACACAGGTAGGGTAGCAGAATGATAAACACCCTCCAAACAGCAAAGGGAAGTGAATATACAGTATATACTTGAGTATAAGCCGAGTTTTTTCTGGCACAAAATTTGTGCTGAAAAACCCAAACTCAGCACAAATTTTGTGCTGAAAATACTCGGCTTATACTCGAGTATATACGGTATTTAAAAAATAGAGTAAACATTCACCATTTGGGTCAATGAGGGAAAGGTTAGAATGATTTAGCAAAAATTTCAAGTTATAGTGTGTGAAATATTAATTATAAAAATTTGAATGCATTTACAGTATCTTATTGAGTATAAAAAAATTCAATTTAAAGGATGAGACCGTTGAATATCCTTAAATACTAGGAAGATGCCTTAAAAGGGAGCTACTTTGTATAAAGCATTTGAAGAGTTCTGAAACTACTTGTTATAAGCAGTAGTTTAAGTATGCCTCACATACGTACCATAATGTAACATAATCTTGCACTAGTTATTTAGAAAGTGTCTATCAATTAAGGTAAGGAATCTGCCCATCTCCCATGGAAGGATTACCTAGTCCACATCAGTGTGATTTTCAACATTTTACCATTACAGAGGGGTAAGTGAATGTCTTCCTCTGGGCTCTGTTAAAATGCTTTCTATAAATTTATTGTAATCATGAATCAATTGCTATCTAACTTCCTCTGCCTGTAGTTGTCATGCAGACATTACCAAATTCATATATTGAAGGACTGTAAATCTGGGCTGGCAAGAATAGTAATGAGATAGGCAGGCTGCTCACCCCACCCCACGACAATCCAATCGCTGGCTGAATTTCTACACTGGAGAAAAAGGTAAACAGGTATATTAAATTGTGTGCATTTCTCTTATTTCTCAAATCACTATTGTTCTCTGCACCATATTTTCTCTCCAATGTCACTTTCCCCTTTGAGACTTTGATTCCAATATAAAAGGAATCCAACAAATTAAGTTTGTATCTTGTACATATCCCCAAAGGTAATGAATGGTTGTGTGAGGCTCCAGTAACTTGGTAACAATTCTAATTATCATCTCTCTTACGTGCTGGGCAATACATAGCACCTTATTCTGCTGAGAGCAAGGCAGGTGATTCAATATAAAGAAGATACTATTTCTATCACACAGCAACAAGTGGCCAATTTCCTCCTAATTCACAACTCTCAAAGAGCCTTCGATTATTCTTATGTTTGTAGCTAAGGAGTTAAATAGCAGTTCTCTAAATACTGAAGCATTTCTATATAAATCGAAGGGCTGATTCTAAAAAAAAAGGAAAGAGAGAGAGAAAAGGAAAAACAATCATATAAGACCAATTCAGAAAGCTCATGTGTATTTTTAACTCATTTTAAAATAGAAGTCAATTGTTGGTTTAATTCCCTTAGCACTGAATTTAACAGCAGTTGTATTTTTTTCAAGGCACATATATTTAACTGTGCATATATTTTGAAGAAACTTTGGAAGGGTCTGCAGAGGTTTTTACATCCTTCCCATTTTTCCTAAGGGGTTCTTGGGTGCTGACAGATGGCCCCCTAAAGAAAGAAGAAGCAAAAATCATTATTAAAATGTAAATAAAGAAAAAGGAAACATTGTATTTTTGGAATAAATGATGTACTTTTTAAGCCACCCAGCATACTGTTTCAGGTTCAACTTATCCAGAAATATAAAAGAATTTTTTGTAAATGTCTTAACACAATAACTAAGAAAATGCCAGGAAGGCTATGTTAACCAGTGTGATGGAAATGTGTCAAACAGTCTATAAAACCAGTGTATGATGCCCTATGATCGCATTAATGTACACAGCTATGATTTAATAAAAAAAAAAAGAATTTTTTTCAGTATTGTCTTATTCTTTAATCTTCATGTGATTGAATTCCTCCCAAGCTCAGGGAAATATTTTTGCAAAAGTTTGAGAGAATCTTCCTGATGCAGAAATAGCCACTTACTTCCCATCACTTTTGTAAAAAGTGCACTAAGTAATTATAGAGACACCAACTATTAAACCTACTTCATTCAAGTGGAAGCAGGCTTGATTAATAAATGATTTGTTTGCTGTCTGGACAGTAGAATCAATTTCCACATGAAACAGATTCTGTAAGGTTTGAATATTGGATGTTGACTACCAAGTTTTTATTTTGTTTTGCTTTTTCATTATCCACTAATTAATTGTCAGGATGTGCCAACATCAGTTACAGAAGGAAATTCACCTCTTAGGGGCTCAACCTGCTGGTAAGTAGACTGCCTGTAGATATTGGGGGTTTAAACTAGTGACTCTCAATTTTTTTTAGCCATATTTTATAGTAAGGACTATAATTTACATCACAATCCTGTATACACTCATACATAGGAGCAAAAATTTCATGAAATAAAACTGTCTGTCCTGAATGAGAGATATATTTTAATATTAGTTTTAAAGTATTCCTTTGGAAACCTCTGCTGGCTGTGACCTTCATGTGTCATGGCTTTTGATGAAAAATACTGATTTAATGTGTCTGGAGTGGTGGCAATCGTGTAGGGGGACCCACATTTGGTACCACATTTCTTTCTCTCTTTTCAGCTCTCTCTCCCCTTTCTTTGTAAGCCTGGAGCCACTGTAAATACATTCAGAAGACATTTCAGAGGTGGCCGCAGTGGTTTTAACATTCCTCCTACTGCCCCTCAGGGATTCCCCAGATGCTGCCCAGGTGGCCCCGGTAAAGGAAGGAGAGTGACCCAGTTCCCTGATGGGAGGAGAAAAAACAGAACGAACACGTGGGAGCCTCCTTGACAGTTTCTTCTGGGGTCTGTTAAGAGTCTCCAATGCCAAATGTTGCTTGTTATGAAAAATAGCAATGAGCCACACAACAGAATAAATTAAGATACTTTCTGTTTATAAACTACTTTTAAGTAAAATGTCCTCAAGCCCATTGTCCCATAACCTTGTGTGTGCTGGGGAGTGAGGGGACCACTGCCCTGGACATTTGAGATGAGCACAATGGGTGTCCTAAGGGACAATGGGATTTTCTAGGTAGGTGTTCCTCACACAGTGACGAATCTCCATTACTGGGGGGTAAAGCTAGACAGAATAATCAACCTCAGAGGAAACTACGCAAGAAGTTCTCAAATTGAATAGTAGATGATTCAGATTAAGTGATCCCTAATGTTTTGGGACCACAAACTCTTCAGAGTGTGGAATGAAAGCTTTAGACCTTCTTAGAAAAAAAAAAAAAGCCCCGTCATGGCATTTTTTGCTATATGATCATGTATCACTTAACAATGGGGATACATTCTGAGAAATGTGTCGTTAGGCAATTTTGCCATTGGGGAACATCACAGAGTGTACTTACATGAACCTACGTGGTACAGCCTACTACACACCTGGGCTGTATGGTACAGCCTATCGCTCCCACGCTACACATCTGCACAGCACGTGACTGCCTGAATACGATAGGCATTGTGACACAGTGATAAGTATCTGTATTTCTAAACATATCTAAACATAGAAAGGTACAGTAAATATACAGTATAGAAGATGACAAATGGTACATCTATATGGGGCACTTACCAGGAGTGGAGCTGGCAGGGCTGGGCGTTGCTCTGAGTGAGTCAGTGAGTGAGGGGTGAGTGAGGGTGCAGGCGTTGTTACTGTGCGCTCCTGCAGACTTTATAAACACTGTACACCTGGGCTACACTATACTCATAAAAAGCATTAACCTGAAGTTACTGTAACATTTTTACCTTATAAACTGTTTCATTTTTAAAATTTTTGGCTCTTTAAATATAATAGCTTAAAAGCATGAACACACTATCCAGCTGTGCACAAATATTTTCTTTATCTTTACCTTTATTATTTTATAAGCTTTTTCATGTTAAAGTATTTTACTTTTTTAGCAACATTTAAAATTTTTTTGCTGAAAATTAAGACATAAACATACATGGTAGCCTAAGCCAACCCAGGGAGAAAATTATTAAGCTATCACTAGGTGACAGGAAATTTCTGGCTCTATTATAATCTTATGGGACCACCATTGCATTAATAATGTTCTATTGTTGACCAAAAACATCTTTATGCAGTACATAACTGCATTTTCAGTGAGTTCCTACATATTTTACTTTATTTATTTATTTTTTTGAGACAGAGTCTCACTATGTCACCCTTGGTAGAGTGCTGTAGTGTCACAGCTCACAGCAACCTCTAACTCTTGGACTCAAGCGATTCTCTTGCCTCAGCTTCCCAAGTAGCTGGGACTACAGGTACCTGCCACAACGCCTGGCTAATTTTTGTTGCAATTGTCATTGTTGTTTAGCTGGCTTGGACCAGGTTCGAACCCATCAGCTTCAGTGTATGTGGCTGGTGCCGTAACGACCTAGCTACAGGCACCAAGCCAGAATTCCTGCATATTTCAAACACACTAAGCCCATGCTAAGGTCTTCTAGCACAGGAGATCTCTTCTAAACTCCATCAGTGACTGGCTGGCTTTGTCTAAGTCCTGGGTCACTTAGGCAATTGGTGACAGAGCTGGACATAGAATCTAGGCAGTCCAGTCCTCTACCATCAGATTTGGTTTTCATGCGCCCCCCACAGTGCCTTCTGCTTCTCTTGGGCACTAATTGCAAACTGGCTTGTAGCCAATCTTGCAGCAATCCTGCTGCTGACAAGTTCTGTGCCCAGGTACCAGTTAGACACACTATGAGCAGTAGGCTCACCCATTGAGCTGCCTCCTCTGTCAGCCTCAGGACCATGGCCATCTCCTTCTCCCTGGACTGGAAACAGCTTCTCCACTATGGTGTTGGGATTGGGCTCATCTAGTTTTGAGGTTACAAAATAGTGACCTTTGGGCCAGAATGCAGTCCCAAGATAGGTCTTGTTTGACTTATAAAGTGTGTTTTAATTAATTGGGAATTAGGTGCCCATGTTTAAAGATGAGAGATTCCTACACAAATTGGATTTCTGATTTCTCCTGGAAAATGGATTATCTGACAACTTTGGTCTCAAATTCTCACAAGGCAACGGCCCACTAGAGCTGAGCAGTGCTGTTTCCTCTGGGCAGCTATAGTGTCTAGGGCTCCTGTTGTAACTCATTAATGCTACCCGCCTGGCACCACAGGCATCTGTACCCACATCTCCTCCCACCACCTACCTTTTCCTACCTCACACCACACCGCCTACTCCCTCACCATCTGCTTATTTAAACACATTCCACTCTGTTGCACAAAAGACTTGAAGCTAATTATAGGAAATAAATATAATAAAATAACAAGAGATAAAGTAATAAGAACAACTGCCTCAGAAAATGTGGATTAGATTAGGAGGTTAAGACCATGGGGGAAACAAGAACAGAGGAATTCAGGAGATTTGTTTGAAGAACTTACAATACTCAAACCACAAAAAAATTACCAGTTTCTTAGGGGTAGCAAAGCTTTTCCTATAGCTTATCTTGAAAACAACATTTCTGACTGTTTCTATATAGGTGGGGTTTGCTAACAAAAAGCACCAAAAGTTGCGAGTAAAAAGACTAATTAGAGAATATATACTTGATTTAGAAGCTCATCATTTGCAAGTCATGTGATCACAGTTGTTAACTTAGTTTAAACTTTTTTTTTTTTTTTTTTTTTTTTTTTTACCTCTCTGATACTGGTAATACCACCAGGCGATGTCTAGGAAAAAGTGAGAAAACATTTTACCAAATCCATTCATCAAAGAAGCAAAACACACTTTTATTGTGGATGGAGAGGCCACTCTAAGGACATCCAGGTCACTTCCAGGTTGACATATGTGAAGAGGCCTCGCAGTAGCAGAGCTGGGGCTGAGCTCCCTGTCCTTTTCCCATGGCCAGAACAAGCAAGAGCAATGGGTTACCTCTCAGTGACCATGGCTCCCAGCAGGGGGCTCGCTGAGCATGCCCTCAGCCATGCAGTCATGCAGCCTGCAGAAATGGGATGGTGCATGGCAAAGATGCATAGGTGTGGATGGGTCCTTGAAATATCTGCATATTTGACTGGCCACAATCAGGAGGCCCCCAATACCCCTTTCTGCTTCTTTGTGATTTGAAGTTACAAATCTTACAGGATTACTTATTCACTCATTCAACCACTATTGATGAATATATCAGTGAATGCATTATATATATCAGTGAATAAAACAACTCTGTTCCCTGCTCTTACTGTAAGTTTTTGCTTCTGTCTTCCCTTCTTAAGCTTAAAGCAATTCAGATGCAGAGAAGGAAAAGGGCAGTTGAGGAAGAGTATTAGCACATAGGACATGTGGCAGAGTGGATGCAGGCCAAGTCCCCTGTTATGCTGAATATAAAACACAAGACAAAACAGCAGAGCTAGGAAGCCATCCAGGACACAGTGGACTTGAGTGGGCTTACATTCCCAGGGAACTCAGCCAGATGTTGGCTTGGTCTTTTGGGGTCTACTTGGTGGTTATTCTGGCCCTCTTCTGTAGGATCTTCTTTGAACTTCCTCCTGTCTTGCCAACACCTTGACCAAGAGGGTGAAAGGCCTCTTGAAAGTGAGTGAGTTTTGAAAGTGAGTTTTACTTTTTGCCCCTGATCTGCAACCTTGGACAGAGGGGCTTACTTTCCAAATGCTCCGGTAGGTAGTAGTATAGGTGAATATCCACGTAAGTCTTTTTACTCTTATTTTGCTGAATTAATTTGCCCCTTTTATCAGTTGGGTGACATTTGTATTTACTTATTTATTTTTGCTAATAGATGTTATTTTTGAGCTATTTTAGGTTTATAGAAAAATTGCACAGAAATTATATAGCGTTTCCATCCACTCTACCCTCACAGTTTCCCCTATTATTAACATCTTACATGGGGGTGGTATATTTTTTACAATTGATGAACCAATATTCATGTTAATATGACAGTCTTGAGCTTACATTAGCATTCACTTTTTGTGTTGTATGGTTCTATGGGTTTTGGCAAATGCATAATGTCACATATTCACTGTTACGGTATTACATTGCATAGTTTTACTGCCTTGAAAAAGCTCAGGTAGGATTTTAATAAAGATGTATCTCCAAATATGGATTGACATGCCAGGAGTGTGACAGATATTGGAAAAGAGATGAAAAGACACATAGTCTGTTTACATGAATTGTCAGATCCATGAGGAGGCATACACATAGAGCAGAGATTGCAAACTTAAGTGCTGAATAGTTATTAGCAGGCAATTTAGACAAGGACAGGTGATGATGTACAACTATAAATGGTGGTGGGGACTAAGAACTAGAGAATAAAGGCCGTAGAAAAGGTGACAGTTGTCACTCAGCCAGTTGTTATTATGTAGTCCAGTGACTCGAGATCTTTAGATTTTTCAAGAGACGCCATAATTAAAGATTGTTTCTTGATTCTTAGCTATTACCAATGAATTTGATATTGAACACCTACAGCAGGTACCAAACATAACATATGTATGGGAAGCCCATATATGTTGTGGGCTGCTGGTCTAGAACTTTTCATTGGCAAATCATTCCAAAATAGTATGGATATGGCTAAGAACTGGGAGCTGAGGGAAGGAAGCTCTTAATTAATGCCTCCTAGATGGTACAGGACTGCAAGTGATGCAGAGAAAGTTCCAAGGGGATGTGATAATTTAGTTTAGTCTCAAAGGATGAAGGGACAAGGGAACAGTATCTGCAAAGGCACAGAAGCAGGGAGACCCAGGAATGATGAGGTCTCTTTGCCTTTTGTTGTTGTTGAGACAAAGTCCTACCCTATGCCCTGAGCAGAGTGCAATGGCGTCATAGCTCACTGCAACCTCAGACTCGGGCTGTGGGCATCCTGCTGCCTCAGCCTCCAGAATCTGCTGGGATTATAGGAGCTTGTCACTGTGCCTGGCTGGATTTTTCATTTTTTTATGAGTCAGTGAGGTGTCTTGTAGCAGAGCTGAATTCCCTTTGAGAACTGCTTGAAAGTGATGATGTTTTAAAATCCCCTCTGTTTGAAGGCGTTAGAGAGCTACCAAGGTAGCCTGCCCCCCCAAACAGCTCAGACCCTGTCTGGATTAAGTTTATCTGCTTTTGCTCTACATGGGTCATTATGAAAGTTTTGAGATACAGAAAAAAACCAATAGGTGTAAAATTCATGGGGATGGAAACAAATGAAGCCCTGCCAGCAAGACCGTCAAACCCAGCAAGTTGAAGCTTGCTGGGTGAATCAGAAAGGACTGTGTATCTTAGAAGTGAAATAATGGACCATAACACAAAAATCTGTCTCCAAACTTTCATAGTGACCCATGCATTACTTTTCAGAAGCTGAAGACGCAACCAGATAGTTCACACATTTTTATTCTAATGTCTACCATCCAAAGAAAATTTGCCAGGTGTATTAAGAGACAGGATCAAGAGAAAAAATATAAGTAATATAATTTAATATACTTAAGTAATAGATCTACCAATGATCCAGATATTGAATTAATCAGACATGGGCTTTAAAATAATGGTGAACATATGCTTTAGAAGACTGACAAAAAGCTATAGAATTCTACCAAAGAACTAGAATATATACAACAAAGTCAATTAAAAATTCTAGAATTATTGTACATGACCTCTATCAGTTTAAGAAATGACCTGTCCAACCCTAGGCCATCTACAGCAAACCCACAGCCAATATCATATTGAATGGAACAAAATTGAAAACATTTCCACTCAGATCTGGAACTAGACAAGGATGCCCATTGTCTCCATTGCTATTCAACATAGTAATGGAAGTCTTAGCCATAGCAATCAGGCAAGAGAAGGCAATCAAGTGCATCCAAATGGGGTCAGAGGAGATCAAACTTTCACTCTTAGCAGATGATATGATTTTATACCTGGAAAACCCCAGGGACTCAACTACAAAACTCTTAGAAGTGATCAAAGAATATAGCAGCGTCTCAGGATACAAAATCAATATTTACAAATCAGTAGTTTTTATATATAACAACAATATTCAAGCTGAAAAAATAGTCAAGGACTCTTCCTTTTACAGTAGTGCCAAAAAAAGAAGATGAAATATTTGGGAATTTACCTAATAAAGGACGTGAAAGATCTTTATAAAGAATTATGAAACTCTGAGAAAGGGAATAGCTGAAGATACTAACAAATGGAAAAACATACCATGCTCATGGCTGGGAATAATCAACATTGTTAAAATGTCCATACTTCCCAAAGCAATATACAAATTTAATGCAATACCCATTAAAGCACCACTGTCATACTTTAAAGGTTTGGAAAAAATAGTACTTCATTTTATATGGAATCAGAAAAAACCTTGAATACCCAAGACTTTACTCAGAAATAGAAATAAAGCAGGAGGAATCATGCCAACAGACTTTAAGCTATACTATAAATCTATAGCAATCAAAACAGCATGGTACTAGCACAAAAATAGAGAGGTAGATGTATGGAACAGAATTGAGAACCAAGAGATGAACCCAGACACAGATTGTCATTTGATCTATGATAAGCCTATCAAAAATATTAATTGGGGGAAAGACTTCCTATTTAACAAATGGTGCTGGGTGAATTGGCTGGCGATGTGTAAAAGACTGAAACTGGACCCTCACCTTTCTCCATTAACAAAAATTGATTCTCACTGGATAAAAGATTTAAACTTAAGACATGAAATTATAAAGATACTAGAAGAGAGTGCAGGAAAAACACTTGAAGAAATTGGCCTGGGAGAATATTTTATGAAGAGAACTCCCTCCCCCTGGCCAATTGAAGTAACACCAAAAATATATAAATTATGGTATCTGATCAAACTAAAAAGCTTCTGCACAGCCAAGAACACAGTCAGTAAAGCAAGAAGACTGCCCTCAGAATGGGAGAAGATATTTGCATCTTATGTTTCTGACAAAGCTTTGATAACTATAATCCACAGAGAACTCAAACTATTAATAAGAACAAGTGATCCTATTTCATTGTGGGCAAGAGACTTGAATAGGAGATTCTCTGATGAAGACAGGTGCATGACCTACAAACACATGAAAAAATACTCATTGTCTTTCATCATCAGAGAAATGCAAATCAAAACCACTTTGAAATATAATCTAACTCCAGTAAGATTAGCCCACATAACAAAATCCCAAAACTACAGATGTTGGTGTGGATGTGTGGAGAAGGGAACACTTCTGCACTGCTGCTGGGAATGGAAACTAATACATCCCTTCTGGAAAGAAGTTTGGAGAACATTTAGGGAACTAAAAGTAGACCTGCTGTTTGATCCTGCAGTTCCCCCCACTAGGTATGTATCCAGATGACTGAAAATCATTTTATAGCAAAGACATTGACACAAGAATGTTCATTGCAATTCATACTTGCCAAGTCATGGAAGCAGCTCAAGTGCCCGTTGACTCATGAATGGATTAACAAATTGTGGTATACGTATACCAAGGAATATTATGCAGCCATAAAAAAGATGGAGACTTTACTTCTTTTATTTTTACATGGATGGAGCTGGATTATATTCTTCTTAGTAAAGTATCTCAAGAATGGAAAAAAAAAAAATAGCCAGTGTACTCAATACTATTATGAAACCAGTATGTAATCACCCACACTTTCACACAAATGATAAAACACAATTATAACCCAGCAAGAAGGAGAGAAGAGGAGGGCAAGGAGAGGGTGAGGATGAGGGGTGGCCGGGTGGAGGAGGGGTAATTGGTGGGACCTCACCTCTTGTGCATATTGCAAGGGTACATGTCAAATATATTAAGAGTAGAGTATAAATGTCTTAACACAACAATTAAATAAATGAAGTAAAGGCTATGTTAACCAGTTTGATGTAAGCATTCCAAATTGTATATAAAATCAGCACATTGTACCCCCCAAATGCAGTAATGTACACAGTTATGATCTAATTAAAAAATTTAAAAAAGAGCACTAAAAAAATTCTAGAAATAAAAATATATATTATCTCAAATTAATGACTAAATAGTTCAATTTAACAGCAAGTTAGACATGGATGAAGAGAGAATCAATGATCTGGTAAACAGATGAATAGAAAAATATACAGATTGTTGCACAGAAAGAGAAAGAAATGGAATCACAGGGAAGAGTATAGGAGACATATGGGACATGATAAAAAGTTCTAACATGTATAATCGGTGTAAAGAATGATAATGAAACACACTTGGAAGAGATAACAAATTTTAAATTTAAAAGAAAAATGGGTAAAATATGTTAAGCCCTGGGTTTAAGAAGCACTGCAAACCCCAGACAGGATAAACATAAAGAAAACCACCTATAAAATCATCATGGGAAAATTGCTGAAATATAAAGACAGATAGCAAGTCTGTAATACAAGACAGCAGTCCTTAATTATAAACCAAACCCTAACTGTGTGTAAGCATAAGTGCCCAGAAAATAAAATGATGGAAAAGGATATACCACACGAACAGAAACCGAGAAAACCTGTCATGGCTATGTTCCTATCAGATTCAGTAGTGTAGTACTCAGCAAAAGGACCCCTAAAGGCCCCTAACTGTCTTAGCCTGAGTCCCCACACGTCTCAACACACCCCTTGGGTTAATTCTGAGAACAGGTTTCAGGACAAGGAAGTTTCCTGAGTTCCCCCAAACTCCTAGCAACAGGTAAAACAATGGTGGAACTTACCCTAACCCCTAGCAATGGTGGAAGGCTTACTCAAGCAAAATTTCCCAAGCCAAGTTTGTCACCATGCCAGCTGCCACGATGTAACTCCCTGAGCCAAGCAGCCCCCCTGACTGTAACCCTGCCCCAAGCTACCCCCTGAGCTAACCAACCGCCACAATCTGCTTCTGTGCTGGCTTACCTGCTTGCCAACACGGCACAAAAATGGTATAAAAATCAACCTGCTCCTCATTTTGAGGCTGTTTGCCCTTTGGGTCAGCGACCCACCTGTGCAGGTGTAATAAATCACTGTGATCCCCTGTGCAGGTGTAATAAATCACCACCCCCTGAAGTGGGGTCTGAGTCTTACTTACAGGTGGCAAATGAGTACAACAGTAGATTGTTAAGGCAAGAATCTTTGCTAGAAATAAAGTGTTTATGTAAAAAGATCCATCCACTAGGAAGTTACAACAGTTGCAACAATTCTAAGGTAACATGCACTAATAACATAGCTTCAAAATACATGAAAAGCAAAGGCTGATAAAAGTAAAATGAGAATTAAATTTACAATCATAATTGGAGATATTGGAACACCTCTTTCAGTAGCTAGTAAAACAAACAGACAAAAAAATCAAAAAGTATATAATCTGAGTAACAATTCAACAAATTTGTCTCGCTAGAACATACAGAGCTCTGTATCCAAGAATCATAGAATGCTACCTATTCTTTTCAAATGTACATGGAATAATTATCTTAACCATTTCGTGGGCCATAAGGCCTATCTCATAAAGTTTTAAGAACTGAAGTTATTCAGAATACTTTATGTCCAGAATTAAGCAAGATATCAATAGCAAATAGAAAACTAAAAAATCTTTAAATGTTTGAATATCACATGATATAGTTCTAATTTCTAAGTAACCCAAATATCAAAAAAGGGAGCTCATGAACATTAGATAGTATTTTTAAGTAAATGATAATGATAGTATGATCTATCAAAACTTGTGGGATGTGTGAAAGCTGGACCCAGAGGGAAATTTAAAAGAGCATGACATAATTGAGCTGCAAATAATCTGCATGACAGAGTGCATATGAAACACAGAATGCTGTACTTCTCTTGAAATTGTATTTCTAATTGTCCAATGTTTCATTTGTAATGTTATCTGACCTGTGTTGGTTACATTGGAAACTATATTAGTGATGGTAGCATTTGAAAATGTCATCTTTTATCTCCCTTTAAGCATGGTTGATTGGTTTGTTTTAAGTGAGTTTGGAAACTTCTTTTTGATAGTTCTCCCAACATAATCAGGGTTGAAGATTCTTGTTGTTTGCATAGGGTGGGGGCAGGAGGAGTCCCACTTGGTTCTGAAGCCTTGAGGCTTAGTTTCTTACAGCAGAGGCTTGAGGTGAGTCATAAACCCCCTCAGACACAGGCAGTGCACACAACTCATCAGCTCTGAATTTTATCAACTGAGCAATGAGTCCCAGGTGGGCTGAGCTGAGCCTTGATAAAGATTTTCTGAGTGTTCCACATATTTTTTTTTCAGTCTTCTTGGCTCAATAAAACTCAAATCATATTTTGCTCCAAGCATTTGTTCTCTTAATCTTGAAACCCCTCCTGCCCCTTTTAAGCAAAATTGAATTTATACATTTCTCATTCATTTACACCTCAATACTAAAAATGTTCTGCAAGAAGGGTTCTACCAAAAAAAAAAAAAAAAAAAATCTTTGAGGGCTTCTCTTTCTATGAGATGGAAAGTTTTAAAGATCAAGTGACTTAAAAATTCTTCAACACAGAGTATATTTCAGTTCACTGCTCTTTCTGCCCCTATGAGGGTTTCTCCCCAAGTCAGGTCAGCCTGTAGTTAAAGCATACAGGGAGGGGAGCTCTGGAGGCATGGCGGTGGTGGAAATTCCACCACAAACGTAATGCAATTATTTAAAGTGCACGAAGTCACTACACAGATTAAGATGTAAGTCATAGTTCTGTTTGAGTGTGTGAAAATGTTACATTCACATGTTTTCCACCAACCCTGAAGAAACAAATGGCTGGGAAAGGAGTTATCTACCTTGTTTCCCCGAAAATAAGACATCCTCCGAAAATAAGACCTACTTACAGGAAAGATAAGACGTCCCCTGAAAAGAAGACCTAGCACATCTTTGGGAGCAAAACTTAATATAAGACACTGTCTTATTTTCAGGGAAACAGGGTAGATGCTGAGGTTAGGAACAGCCACAACCCCGAAGGGTGTCTGAGGACAAGAAGCAAGGCCTTGTACACTAGGAACTCTCATGTCACCTCACCTCTGCAGCAACATTTTGGTCCAGCTAAGCCCAGGCAGCATGATAGAATTGCCAATTTCATTGCAGTGGCTCAGCCACAGGTGGAAATCTCTCCAGATGGTGTTTTAGATGGACATTTTTGTCTGGGAAAAAGTGCCTCAGGACGATTTTTTGATGATTTACTTAGGTAGCTCCAGCAGTTTCTACAACTCTAGGAGGCAATTAGTCAAAAGATGCCCAAATCCTGCCACCAGCTGACATTTGGGTGGCAGCGAGAAGCCTCCCACCGTTTTGCCTTTGGACTCAGCGGGGAACTGCCCTGAAGTTCCAGCTCACGGACACGGCCAGTTAATGAGCAGCCGCTGACCAGTGTTGGTGAGAGAGGGAAAGTTGCCCAGGGTGAGTGGCAGGAAGTAAGAGGATAATGTGGGTGGGATTTTATTACTCCTCTTGACTGAGGAGCTGAAATGATAATTCATTGTAAATGAGAAGTATCCTGGGAGAAAGGGCACTTTGGGTTTTAAGCTGAAAAAAATGAAGGTGCAGGGAAAGGTTGGAGAAATTGCTCAAAGAAAAAGTAAAATTGTCATGTGAATAGGATTTCTCTCAGGTTAACGCAGAAATTTCTCATCACTGGAATCTCACTGGATCCAGGTCAGGCTAAAGCCTGCCTTTCAACCCGCTCTTTGAAGAAGTGGAATTTACTGCTATGCAGATAATTAAAAAAACTTGACAACTTGCTAAGTGATGGTTTCCAAGAAGACAGCTGGCTTTAGGGGGCTGGTAAATGTCTGTCAAATGGCTCTGGGGCAGAAGGGGAGAAGACTGATTGATCCAGTTTTCCAACTTTCTTGGTGTAAACATTCTCTTAATGGCCTAGTTCAGGCTGCCAGTGTGAACTCATTGCAATGGATGGTGTTTGGGGAAGGACAAACCCCCAGTTGTGATCTGGCTCTGTCACATAACCATGTGACAGAAAAGCTGGCATAGGCTTACCTATCTCAAGTTAGTGCGCTAAAGACCCAATTTCTTAAGGTAAGCTTAGGTCCTATAATCCCAGCTAATAAACCCTTTCTTTATTCGTGTGAACATAATCTTCTGTCCCTCATGTAGAATAATCATGAACAGGGAAAGAATGGAAGTTGGCCAAGTGAGCTTTTGCTGGATTCAGTATTAATGTATCTTTGTCTTAAGTGCCTGTCTTGGTGAGCTCAGAGAGCATGGTAATAGTTTTAGAATTGATCTGATCATCTTACTGTCCCTAGGAGGTATATGGTTATTAGACTAACTCAAGCTATAATCATACCCATCTTCTAGCCATAAATCTAAATGAGATAAGTAAAATGTAAAATGCTCTGTGCACGTAGTAGGTGCTCAGAAATGTAATTTCTATATTAAAGTGTGTTATGACTATGATTTTAAGGGTCATTCTCAACAACAGAATCCAACAGTTATGTTAGAGTATGCCTCATTCATGATTATACCTTTTCTGATGGACCTAGTTAATTCAATGTGCTTGTCTTTACTACATGTCACTACAAAAGTTTGGAGACAGACTGTGGTATGGTCCACTATTTCACTTCCAAGAAACACAGTCAACAGTGTCTTGTCTGATTCACCCATGCAAGCTTCAGCTTCCTTGGCTTATGGTTGTTGCTGGGAGGGCTTTGTTTCCATCTGCGTGGATTTTATGTTTCTTGAGTTTTGTGTATCTTTAAACCTTCATAATGATTCACATATAGTGAGATTTTCTTGTTCTGTGATTTACTCTGTCAGAGAGACACTCAATTTATGGTTGAGTTTGGACAAGTTAGTGTGCTCAAGATCAAATTTCTCTCTCTCTATTTTTTGAGACTGAGTCTCACTTTGTAGCACTTGGTAGAATGCTGTGGTGTCACAGCTCACAGCAACCTCTAACTCTTGGCTCAAGCGATTCTTTTGCCTCAGCCTCCGGAGTAGCTGGGACTATAGGTGCCCATCACAACACCCACCTATTTTTAGAGACAGGGTTTTGCTCTAGCTCAGGCCAGTCTCGAACTCGTTAGCTCAGGAGATCCACCTATCTCAGCCTCCCAGAGTGCTGGGATTACAGGTGTGAGCTACTACGCTGGCCCCAAGACGCAATTTCTTAAGGTAAATTTAGGCCCTGTAATCCAAGCTAATAAACCCTTTCTTTGTTCGTGTGAACCTAGGAGTGAATATTAGCATTCTATGTTTTTTTTTTTTTTTTTGAGACATAGTATCACTTTGTCACTCTCAGTAGAGTGCTGTGGTGTCATAGCTCACAGCAACCTCAAACTCCTGGATTCAAGTGACGCTCTTGCCTCAGCCTCCCAAGTAGATGGGACTACAGGCACCTGCCACAATGCCTAGCTATTTTTAGAGACAGGGTCTTACTCTAGCTCAGGCTGGTCTCTAATTCATGAGCTCAGATGATCCACCTGCCTCGGCCTCCCAGAGTGCTAGGATTACTGGCGTGAGCCAGCTGGACCGGCCAGCATTGTATGTTAACGGTAATGGCCGTAAGGAAACACAAGACTCTGGATGAAAGGGCATCAGCCACCTTAGTCTGAAGATTGCCATGGAACAGGCAGAGGATCTGTTGGGTGGTAGACATCAGAAACACAGGGCCTGGAGCTTTAGTGAACAGACATAATAACTGGCAGCCATTGAGAAAATTTCCTGCCTCCTTCTCCACATCCCCTGCCCTTAATAATCCAGATAGTCAATGTGTGCATTGTTTTGGTCCATCTGTTAATTGGAGAAGTCAATTGGACATTACCCTCAACTGGAACATGAACTGCCAAATGCAAGGACTGCAGTCAATTCGTCTGAGAACGGATGTCTGCCTGCCCCAAGCCAGGGAGAAGATGTCAAGGTGCCATCCTCTCCAGGACTCAGCTCGGAAAGCCTCTTAACTGTGCACTTAATAAATGAAGCCTTGGCAGACACACCTTGAATTATTAATGAAGTTATTCAGCTTTGATTGTTTCCTTCTTTTGGGGAAAGGTTATTCACTCAAATGCCTTTGATTAGACTACACAATACATCACAATTGGGCATATTTTATGTGCAACTTTATGGCGATAATAGTTCTGTCTCATTTAGAAGCAAATCAGACATTATGAACTTCGTGATTTATTAATGTATTGATTTCTATAAATGTCAGCGCATCTCACATCCCGTCAGAGAGCCCGGGAGCAATCAGTGAAGGGCCAATAAAAATGTAAAATGAAACCATCATAAAAAGAGGAAATACTGCCTACTTCAAAGCCCTGCTGCCTCTCTGAATTATTTCAGGATCCAGATCATAAAGGCATCTCGCCCACCCTCAAGGAAACACTGCCTGCTGTTGGAAGTGGGGTCTCAGTTATGCTTAAATCTATTTTAAATAAAAATAGAGTATGTAGGTTGAAATAAAAAACAAGAGGTAAAGAGTGAGACTTACAGAGGCTCGTGTCTGGTGCCCAGGTTCATTATCTTGGAGACAGCGGGAGGAGGGGGGTGTCTTTCCATCAAATTCATTCCTTCACAGACCACCATTTCCTGCTGAGGAACCTTCAGGATAGAGCCCAGATTCCCCAGCAGGCCCCGAAGGTCTGCACTGGGGGCCCAGTCTAGCCTAGCCACCAGCATGATTCACCAACACGCCAGTCATGGGTACCCAGCAATAGCCCCGGAATCTGCTGTCTCTACCAGAGCATGTGATCTGCTGACCCCAATCAGGTGCACTTTTTAATTTAATTTTATTTTTTAATCTTATTTTTAGACAGAATCTCATTTTGTTGCCCTTGGTAGAGTGTCACAGCTCACAGCAACCTCAAACTCTGGGGTTCAAGCGATCCTCTTGCCTCAGCCTCCCAAGTAGCTAGGCCTACAGGTGCCCACCACATGTCTAGCTGTTTATAGAGGCGGGATCTTAAACTTGTGAACTCAGGCAATCTACCTGCCTTGGCCCCACGGAGGCTAGGATTACAGGCATGAGCCATCTCGCCTGGCCCAGTCCACCCTATAAACCTGGCTCACTTGTCATCTCTGGGCAGCTCTCTCAGACCACCACATGGGAAGCTCTCTCTGTTTAAACTTCCGAAGCACTTACCATCTCTAATAATCACCCAGCAGGTGTCAAAATCCATGGTTGGGTGTTGCTATTTTAATTTACAGGGAAGGTGGGGGGAGATGGTGTCTTGTGCTTATTTTTATTTCTCGTATTTTACCCCCACCGTGATGTCTGGTGTCCACTTTGCATGTAGTAGATGCTTAGGAAGCACTCATTGTTTACTAAAAGTGTACAGCACTGTCAAGAGTTAACTTAAAAAATACAACACGAGTCCCGAGACAGCAGTCAGGGGGAATATGTGGGAAATATTTGGCTAATGTAGTGGGTACTTTTGTAATTTGACAGTTTAGCTCAGAAATCACAATTTGGCAGCTCACAGTGTACTGTTGTTGTTTCACTTCTTTTAAATGTGAATTTTGCCAACATTTATTTCACATAAAAATGTAGATTTTTGGCTTCTCTTTAGAAATCTGAAATTATGGCCACGTTAGGCTCACATTCCCATATGGCAGCAATTGGCTGGAGCTGACAAGGGCTTCTCAGTTTAGACAGGGAGTCTGCTCTCTGGTAAACTGCAATCCCCAGTGCTCCCTATTACCTCTCCAACACCAAGACCGTGGCACAGTTGTTACTCATTCTCATTCATCTACTAATATATACCTGCTGAGTTTGCAATCCCTTTTTAACAGCCCCTCTCCTGCCCCTGCCGTGTTTCCCCAAGTGACTGTTATGTGTTTTGTGACAGTCTAGAAACATAACAATTTCATTTAGGGGGTCTTAAGCAACATGGAGAAGATGTTTAATCACTCTGTAATTAGAAGAGAACTTCTGTACAGAAGTATAGAATCAGGATGTGTCCTTAAATGTATGTTTCTGTGCTGCTAACATCATGTTTATCAAGAATGGGACAGGTCTCTAGATTCCGGGATTAGTACATTTCAGCCTTTGGTTTTACAGGGTTACATCACTTAGCTCCTGTGGGGAATGCATTATAGTATCCCCATTTTACAGAAGAGAACACTGAGGCTCAGAGAAGAAAGAGAAAAGGTGACACTTGTGAGGACTACCCATTTGCCAAGCACCCTGATAAGTACTTTATGTATGTCACCTCATTTAATTCCTGCATCGTTTTAAGTATTATTATTAAATATTTATTGTCAGTTTATTATTAGGTAAATAGTATTACTTACATTTTCTTAGGAGAAATGGAATCAGGAGTTTTGGGAGACTTCCTTGAGGTCACAAAGATGATGAGTGGAAGAGCACAGATTAACCTCGTAATCTGCTTGATGGGCAGGTGCTTTAAGCCCCTAAGGAGCCTTCCTGAGCGTCTCCACTGGGTCCACTCTTGTGGGGCCTTTGGGGTTGTGAATCTTCATTAACAATTTAGAGACTAAATTCCACTTTTCAAGGGTCCTTCACTTTCTGCACTTGAGAATTTGTAGAGATCAATCTGAGGTGTTAGGAAGGGACATACCAAATATTTCAGGAGTTGCCTCCCCATCTCTCCCTGCCTCAAGTTCTCTGCCATTCATTTAGCATTTCCAAGATTGTTTCCCTTTTCTGGGAATCAGAGCGTCTTCACTTTGGGTGGCAAGCTGTGCAACTCACACAGCTTATGAGTTACAGAGAAATGGCTTTTGTCCTGCCCTCTAAATGCAAAGATGTGGCTACCGAGGCCCATGGAGGGAATTAGACTTGTCCAGAGCCACACACTGGATTCCCAGCACAGCAGGAATCAACTCAGATGGGTCCTTCTGGCAATCTAGTGTTCTTTTCACAGTAAGTAAATGGGGTCATTTACTAATTTGACAAATAGTGAGTGCTTATTAGGTGTCAGGTACTCTCCTAGGTACTGGGAACAAAGTAATGAGAAAAGACATATAGGTGGCGAGGGAGCTATCAGTGGAAATACAGGGGCTGTGGGGCTAGAGAGAGGTGAGTTGTAGGAAGCCCGTGTTATACAAGATCATCAAGGAAGGCAGGGTGACATCTCAATTGAACATCTGCAAGAGGGGAAGAGATAGTGAGTGGTACAGTCAAACGTGGTCGGGCTTGAGTCCCAGCTCTGGAGCTAAACAGCTGGTGGGTCTGAGTGAGTCACCTCAATTCTCCAACACTCAGTAGTCCCAATAGGAAAATGGTACAGTAACACCCATCTCTCTGTTGTTGGGATCAAAGGCTCCACTGCAGATAAAGTGTCTTGTATACAGAAGGCACTCGCTGAAGTGGGAGACTCTGGGACTCAGCTTCCTAATGAGCATCTTTGGTTGGCTGTGAGTGGGGTACAACCTACAGAGAGCACACACAACACTCCATTAGCCAGGGCAGCGAGCCGGAGGGGCAGCCAGAAGATTTGCACAGTTTAAGAGGATGAATGAGCCAGGATTAATTAGCTAAATTAGTTTGTGAACACATTAGTGGGTTACAGGGCTCTGAAGTGGTTTAATCTGACAAGTGGTGGGTGGCATCTGCTGAGTCTGGAGTGATGCTTTGATGAAACTTTCCAGATCCGGAGGCCTGGCTTGGAATTCCCAGCCCTTCTGAATGTCTCGCTGTGAGACAGCAGTGTTCCTCATCACTGAAGTCTCAGGGTGCCTCACCATAAAGCTTAAGTTGGATCAGAGTAGTCTTTGAAAATTAAATCTCATATGCAACAAATAGCCTGAAGTCAAGCCTTCTATGGGAAGCCCTCCCAGACCTCCCAGCCTGCATCTCAAGTCCTGAAACTGTTTTTTGTCTGTAAGGATCATGTCTTGGGATTATGGGGGGATGGTTTGGGGAAGGAGGCATATTTTTTCCTTTATTACTGTTTGAAATATTTTTTGAATTATGGGTATGAATTACCTTTAGAATTTTAATGTTTGGTTAAGGACATCACATTTTGGGATAATGGTTTTGATCAATCGTTTGTTCTGAAAGGCAAATATATCTGGAAAGTCTGCTCTACTGCAATCAGTGTTTTGTTGTGTTTGTTTTAATGTTGTTTTGTGAAATAAAAATCTTTTAAAAATAAAATATGATATTAGGGCCATCGTTCATGCTTGTCAACAATTTCTGTCTCTCTTGCTTCCAGCCTTGTATCTGAATGTGCTCCCTGCCCCTTTGAAGTTAGGTGGGACCATGTGACCGGCATAGGCCAATAAAATGTGAACATTTTATCGTGTGTGTGTGTGTGTGTGTGTGTGTGTGTGTGTGTGTGTGTGTGTATTCCAGGGGTCCTAGTGTGGGGAAGGACACAGTGTGTGTGTGTGTGTGTGTGTGTGTGTGTGTGTGTGTCTATTCCGGGGGTCCTGGTGTGAGGGAAGGACACAGCCTAGTGTGAGGGAAGGACATGACATAGCCTGTGCGTGGGCAGCTGGCTTCAGAGCCGAAGCTTATAAACCAGGCCACCCTGGATACACAGTCCCTACCCTCATGGAGGTTATCAGTCCTGTGGTTGACGCAGATACTAAATGAGTGATTTCTTTTGAGACAGAGTGTTATTTTGTCACCCTCGGTAGAGTGCCACAGCTCTACCATAGCAATTTTTGACTATAGTTGAGCAAAGTCTGTTGGAGGAAAGGTATGGGTTGCCGGGGGAACTTAAACAACAAGGTGCAAACATAACTTTAAGGCTTCTCTATGGCACCGTGGTGCTGAGTCTGGATGGATGAGAAGGGGACAGCCAGGTGAAGAGTGAGGGAGAGCCTTCTGGGTGAAGGGCACAGCCTCCACAAGGGCCTTACGGGAGAAGAAGACAGGTCTGCTCTAGAGATGAGAAGAGGCGGCGTCTCTGGAGGCTGGGACATGGGGAAGAAGGCCCAGAGGAGCCCGAGGCAGGTGTGGGCCACAGCATGCTGGGCTGGGAGCCCATGTTAACAGTTTGGGGGATGGTAAACAGCAAAACAAATAGAATTTTTTTTATAGAGAACTGAGACATATTTTGTCCCTGCCCTCTTTCTGGGGCTACTTGGAGAATGGCTCTGCCTGAGGGCTTTGCGTCCCCCTCTCCTGGTGGGCTCCCTTCACTAGAGACTTCCATTGACCAAATAGGTCCTGGGGACCTTAGGCTGGGTCCTAGCTCCTTGCAAGTGAGGGAAAGGGAAGAAAGATCGTTTCTCCTTATCAATTAATAAAAACTACAATTGAAGTTTCAGCTGGAATACCAAGGGATCTGGTAATTCCAGTTTAGAACGCCAGAGGCTGAGTCGGACTCATCTGGAGACCTAATTCCATGGCGCTGAGAATACTACAAGGCTGGAGAAAATCTCCTAGGCTTGTCAGATTTTTTTTCTAGTTAATCAGTAACTTTCTCCTTTATTCTTATTCTAGTTATCTCATGACCCTACAGAGAAAAATAGGTCCTGGCAGTTGTAATTAAAGTGGGGGAGATTGAACATGCAAAGGATGTGAAAATTACTGAAGCAAAGTTCAAGAAGTGGGAGGCATTGGGACAAGGATCAGAGATGTGGGTAACCCTGTACTGATCCAAATTATTTCTCAGAAAAATTCCTAGAAATGGGGGAGAAAAGTGAGTGTTATAAAAGAGGAGACACCTATCTACGTATTACTATCTCATTCTACTGCATCTCTGTACCATATTGCTCTGTCTCTAGTATATCACACCTACACATTTTGGTAGTGATTATCTCTGAGAGAGTTATCAATGGCTGTTATATTCTTTTTTTGCTTATATGTATTTTCTAAATTTTCTGCAATGAGTAAATACACCTTTCTAATATGAAGAAATTAATAAAAGTTATTTTTATACAAACATGAACCATTCTGCAGTCATCAGAAGCCGTGGGATGGGTGTGGATGGCCAGAGCCCAGAGCCCAGCACCACTGTGGGGCCTCTTCTCTGCAGAGGAGTCCAGGAGGGTAGGTGGGTGAGGGGAGAGGGTCTCCTTCTATATCTTCATGTAGACTTAGTATGTGTCATGTTTATCAATGTTCGTTTGAACACCTGGGATGTGGTGGGAATAACACCTATTTTGTAAGACTTTTGCTAGATATGAATGAAATAATGAATGGAAGTGCAGCTGGTATGGAGTACTACTCAGTAAATGTTAAAACAGTTACTAGCAAGCTTTTTCTACCTTTTTCTACCTTGGCTGGAGGCAGTGAGTTACAGACTGCCTTCCATGCTGGAGAAGGCAGTGGTGGGTGGGGTGCTGCAGGCAGGAGGGCTGATGGGAGATCCCCTGGGTAGACAGAACCATTTCCTAGTTCCTGGTGCTGGAGTGCTTTATCTCATGGGGCTCATCTAAAACCCTATGAGCCATTGTCACCTTTAAAGGCAAAGAACCTGAAACTTAGGGATATAGGTAATTGTCTAAGGCCACACAGTTAGTAAATGGCAGAGCTGGGACTCAGATCGGGGTCTGCTTGATGCCAGGGCCCCTGTTCTTACTGGCAACATTATGTCCCAGGAGCTTTATAACCACATGGAACTGGGCTGAGACCTCAACTTTGCTACTTGATACCTGGTGGCCTTGGGTGAGTCACTGCCTCTCTCTAAGCCTCAGTTTGCTCATCCAAACAGTGGCTGTGATCTAACCCAAGTCTCATGGTCCTCAGGAAATCAAACATGGCAATGCATGTGATGACCCAGATACCTGGCAGTGCTTGTCACTCAGAGGTTCCCTGGGCCCCCACTTCTGGGGCGCAGATAGGGCATTCCCACAGCGCCTGGATCTTCTGAAGAAGCTTCTCAAAGCCATGCTGCTGAAAAAGCAATTTTTTTCTCTAGCTTGTGCGGGTAAATTTTTAATATTTAATTAGGGAGACCTTCCGCTTGGAGAGAGGGCAGGACTTGTTATTAAATCCCCGCTGCTTGGTTCCCCTCACTTGCCTGTGGGATTATTCATTCATTTCTAGTCACACAGTTTAATATTGCAATAGCTAATGGGGAGATGTTGATAATTTGTAAAAAGTGGTTAGTCCTGAGGCCACTGGAGTAGCTCCATGCCTGGACCTGCTGTGGGGGCTGAAGCAGATTCTCGGGAGAGGAGGGCTCTTGAGAGCTTCATGTTCATTATCAGCAAACATCCATCAAGAACTTCCTTAGTGCTGGGTCCAAGAGGATCACAGAGACGTTCATGGCACAGTTGTATCCTCACGATTCAGGATGCCTGAATGCTTTACAGGGTTGGGCTCTGCAGCCAGACAGACTAGGGTTAAAAATGCTTTCTTACATTCTCCAGATAGGGGCTTGGGCATTAAGCTCCCTGGGACTCAATTTCATGCACATAGGCTGTAGGCTCAACTCTACCACGGGGTTCTCTGCAAGAGCAGGTAGAAGGACCTTTCTAAATAACCATTCATGGAGCAGGTAAATATGGAGTATTTCAACCTGTGAAAGGCGTTTTGGCAGGTAGTGTGATGACCATGGTGAGCAAAGACAGGCTCAGAGCTGATGATTTGGTGCAGGAGGAACTTAACCTAAGAAGCACGGACACAAATACACAATTACAGCTGTGAGAAGGGCTGTAAGGGAGAGCTATTTGGTGCTGGGGTGGGGGGAGTGGCAGGGGCATGCCCCCCAAGAATGCCCCCCAAGAATGTTGGTGGGTAGGAAATGCCAGTGAGCAGGAGCTGACTAGGTGGGAAGGAAAGGGAGTGTGTGTGTGATAGAAAGAGAGAGAGAGAGAGAGAGAGAGAGAGAGATAGATAGATAGATAGATATTGATTCTGTGTGGAGGGGAGAAGGGAAGGAGCTTTTAAGAACGCCCTGTGCAGAAGCCCAGGAGGAGGAAAGCTGCATTCAAAGGAGGAGCATCTAACTGCTTCCTTACTTTAAAGCCTTCAAGGACCTTCCGTGCTTGCAGGAGAAAGGCCATGCTCTATAATAAGGCATTCAAAGCCTTTCTGATCTGCCCCTGCTCAGCTTTCAGGTTTTTTCTTTCCTACCCACTGTCACCCTACTGCAGACACACTCACTTTCCAGAAGTACTTGCTGTTCTGCCAACATGACTTCCTGGTTGCCACTTCCACACCTTTACACATGCTCCCACCTGATCTGGGGCCTGACCTCCCTCCCTCTCTGCTGAGTGACTGCCTGGGTTTCCTCCAAGTCTACCCTATTGCATTGTATGCCTCCAGGGGGCGCTGCTTACATGGGCTAGAACATAAATGGCACTGGCTGGCATTGTGCAATGTGTGGCCCTCGTTCAAATCTCCCCTCAAGGGCTGCTTCCTCTGCAACTGTGGTTTTTCTGTCTTCCCCAGACAAGCATGTCAAGACCCCTCTCCCTGAGCGCCCATCACACTGTGTGGCAGGGAGAGGAAGATATTTCTCTCTCTCCTAGATTAGGGGTTCTTTTAGAGTATGAGAAGTCCAGCCACTCCTTCAACAAATACCTACTGAGCTCCTACTCTGTGCCAGGCACTGGTCCAGGCACCAGCAACACGGTCACAATAAGGCAGGCCAGTCCTCTGTTTGGCAGGAATGACACATTAAATATTCACACAGATGAATATGCAATTGTAAATCATCTTAAGTGCAATGAAGGGAAAGAGTGAGGGAAGTGTGAGGAAGAAAAACCAGAAGGAGCCTAATTTAAGTTAGAAAGGAGGGAGAGTCTGAAAACCTAGGAGCTGAAGCATAAAGGTGAGAAAAAAGTGGTAGGAAAAGAGTTTTAGGATGAGGGAACAGCAGGTGCAAGGAGGATGAGATGGGGAGGGGCTTGGCCTTATGAGAACAATGTGGAGGTCAAGGTGGTGAGGCAGAATGAACAAGGGAGAAGGTGATATCAGATAGCAAGTGGGAAAATGAACTGTCTTATAAGGATTCAGGTTTTCATGTTTAAAGCAATGGAAAACATGGGCATCCAGTTCATAATTGCCTCAAACCAGAAGCTCATCCAAGTGCTCGTCCACAGTAAAATAGATGATAAATTGTTAGCATATTTACACAGTGAGATGCCACATAGTAATGGGAATGAATCCACTCACAACAGCATCCAGCAACATGGATGGAGGTAGAGTGCAAAATCAAGGAAAATTAATCTGCTATTAGAAGTCAGGAACCCTCCCACCTCCAGAAGAGCTGCACTGGGACCCGCGATCAGCACCCTCCCAGACCTCTGGAAGAGCTGTGCCAGGATCCGTGATCAGCACCCTCCTGGACCTCTGGAAGACCTGTGCCGGTACCCACAATTGGCATGGTCCCAGACCCCAGTAAGAGCTGCTCAGGGACCCGCTACCCCATCTGCTGGGCCTCCCCATGCCCTGACCAGGAACTCTGGGAGCTGCTCAAACCCACATCCTCCCCCTGCTGTGTCCTCCCTGCCTCCACAACCCCCACTCATCTGGCCAGGAACTCTGGTAGCCATGTGTCCTCCAGTGCCCTCCCTGCCTCTGCACAGAGCCTTTCTCCTGGCCACAGACTGCTGGAGCCTTGGACCCTCTGTGCCAAAGTCATTGGGCAACAGGCATTCCCAGACCATGTGCAACCTCCCCGCCCCCACCTATTTGCTGGATCCGGGGGTGTCACACTCAGGAGCAGCTCCCACAACCAGAACTCCCTGGCTGGGGCAGCCCCAGAAGAGCTACACAGGGTCACTCCCTACAAAGATCAAGCAACAATTGAGTGATCCCCCCGGGTCTAATCTTGGAGAGACACCACCCCAACTCTGAGGATGGCCAGAGGCAATGGTGAAAAACAATCATGAGACAAAATCAAAGGAAATACTTTGGCAATATGAATAATCAGAGTAGATCAACTCCCCCAAGGATCAATGGGGCAGACACAGCACAAGATCCCATGCACAAATAAAGAGCTGAGATGTCAGAAATCGAATTCAGAATCTGGATAGCAAATAAGACTGAATTAGAATTCCAAGCAGTAACCCAAAAGATAACTCAAGAATTCAACGAATTCAAAGACCAAATGACCAAAGATTTTGACCCATTGAGACAAGAAGTTGGAGCCCTCAAAGATCTGAGATACACAGTAGAATCCCTCAGTAACAGAATGGAGCAAGAAGAAGAAAGGATTTCTGACATTGAAGGCAAAGCTTTTGAATGCTCCCAGACTCTCAGAAAGGAAAAGAAATGGAGGGCAAAAACAGATCACTCTCTCAGAGAGTTCTGGGATAATTCGAAGAAAACCAATATTCGTCTTACAAGGATCCCTGAAAGTGATGAAGTGGCTTCACAAGGCACAAGGTCTCTTCTCGATAAGATTATGAATGAGAACTTTCCAGACATGCCAAGAGATTCTGAAATTCAGATAGCAGACAGTTTCAGAATGCCAGCATGACTCAACCCGAATAAGATCTCCCAGACACATCATAGTCAATTTCACTAAAGTTAATATGAAGGAGAAAATTCTGAAAGCAGCCAGACGAAAGAAAACCATCACCTACAAGGGCAAGAATATTAGAATAACTGCGAATCTCTCTACTGAAACCTTTCATGCTAGAAGAGGATGATCATTGACTTTTAATCTCCTAAAACAAAAATAACTTTCAACCCAGGATCCTGTACTCAGCTAAACTGTGTTTCATTTATGATGAAGAAATTAAATACTTTAATGACATTCACATGTCGATGAAATTTGCCACAACTAAACCAGCTCTCCAGGATATTCTCAGACCTATCCTTCATGCAGAGCAGTGTAATCCTCCACCACAAAAGTAAACCCACCCAGAAAATGTTGATCAAATTCCAACTTCCACAGTCGCAAAAGGATTAAAAATGTCTACCGGACTCTTGAAAGGCTTGTCAATATTCTCAATTAATGTGAATGGTTTAAATTGTCCTCTAAAGAGGCACAGATTGGCTGACTGGGTACAAAAACTCGAGCCAGATATCTGCTGCATACAAGAATCTCATCTTACATTAAAAGACAAATACAGACTCAAGGTGAAGGGTTGGTCATCTATACTTGAGGCAAATGGAAAGCAGAAAAAAGCAGGCATTGCAATCCTATTTGCAGATGCAATAGGCTTTAAAACAACCAAAATAAGGAAGGATAGGGATGGACACTTCATATTTGCTAAAGGTAATACTCAATATGATGAGATCTCAATTATTAATATTTATGCACCCAACCAGATGCACCTCAATTTATAAGAGAAACTCTAACAGACATGAGCAACTTGATTTCCTCCAGTTCTATTGTAGTTGGAGATTTCAACACCCCTTTAGCAGTGCTGAATAGAGCCTCCAAAACGAAGCTAAGTAAAGAAATCTTAGATTTAAACTTAGCCATTCAACATCTGGACTTAACAGACATCTACAGAACATTTCATGCCAACAAAACTGAATGCACATTCTTCTCATCAACCCAAGGAATATACTCCAAAGTCAACCACATCCTGGGCCACAAATCCAACCTCAGCAAATTTAAAAAAATAGAAATTATCCCTTGCATTTTCTCAGACCATCATGGAATTAAAAGTTGAACTCAATTAACAACAGGAATCTGCATACCCATACAAGAACATGGAAGCTAAACAACCTTATGCTGAAGGATAGATGGGTTATAGTTAAGATTAAGAAGGAAATCACCAAATTTTTGGAACAAAACAACAATGAAGACATGAATTATCAGAACCTCTGGGAAATTGCAAAGGTAGTCCTAAGAGGGAAATTTATAGCACTGCAAGCCTTCCTCAAGAAAATGGAAAGAGAGGAAGTTAATAACTGAATGGGACATCTCAAGCAACTGGAGAAGGAAGAACATTCCAACCCCTAACTCAGCAGAAAAAAGAAATAACCAAAATCAGAGCAGAATTAAATGAAATTGAAAACAAAAGAATTATACAATAGATCAATAAATCCAAAAGTTGTTTTTTTGAAAAGGTCAATAAAATAGATAAACCTTTGGCCAACCTAACCGGAAAAAAAGAGTAAACTCTCTAATTTCATCAATCAGAAATGGTAAAGATGAAATAACAACAGACTGCAGAAATTTAAAAAACCCTTAATAAGTATTACAAGAAACTTTACTCTCAGAAATATGAAAATCTAGAAGATATTTGCAGGTTATATCTCTGACAAAGGTTTAATAACCAGAATCCACAGAGAACTCAAACGCATTAGCAAGAAAAAAACAAGGGATCCCATCGCAGGCTGGGCAAGGGATTTGAAGAGAAACTTCTCTAAAGAAGACAGG